>PVJH01003160.1:0-148043 GCA_004026705.1 Nesogale talazaci
GCCTCTGAAGCCTGACTTGCAGCTGTGCTGCCATTCACTTGTTAATTTTGAAGATCACGATATGCTAATTGCCTAAGCTTGCTTGCCCTATAAAACTGGCTTACTTCTCCCAAATCAGAAAAAAAAAAAAAGAACCCCACCCCACCCCATCCCAGAAAAGATGTAACTACTGAAACAACATATGTATGTATGTATGTATGTATATGTATACATTATGATGAGTGCTGTATGAGTCCCCAATAAAATGAATTAAATTAAAAAAAAAACACACAGAGCCACATTAAAAAAAAAAAAAAAAAACCAAATAGAGTCACTATACCAAGTTAGTATAGTAAATATCCAAAAATTTCAGGAGCTAACAAATGAGCAAGATAAAATGGTGCTTAAGGAAGAAGTTCAAGTTGCACTGAAAGTATTAGCCAAAAGAAGTCTCCAGGAATTACTGAAATACAAACTGAAAAGCTCCCAAAACTTGGTAAAACATTGGAAGCACTGATGTAGCCTATGATAGGAAATTTGGAAATTAACTACATGTCCAATTGATTAGAAGAGATCCATATTTGTACGCATCAAAGAAAGGTGACACAAGATGATGCTTAGAGAAACATATAAATTATATCATATGTAAATTAAATTGTGTTGAGGTTAATACCATATTCAGAAGAGAAGTTGGAGTAAGATATATAGTTTCTGGTGTCAGGTGGATCTTGGCTGAAAGCAGATAATAGCAGACAGATGCTTACTTGTATTTAATTGCTGAGACATTCAATGATAACAAACAACAAATAGCCTTGAGAAGAACAGGAACTACAGAACACCTCACTATGTTCCTGCATGACTTATAGATGGAAGAAGAGGCAATTGTGAGAACAGAGAAAAGGATTACTGCACATTTTAAAACGATGTAAGGTGGACATCAGGGTTGTATCCTCTCACCATATTTATTCAATCTGTACGCTGAGTACATTATCGGAGAAGCTTGATTTTATGAAAAAAATGTGGCATCAGGGTTGTACCTGAAATATTCTAATGATAAAACCAACCTGAAGCACTTGCTGATGAAGATCAGGGATTGCAGCCTTCAGTATGTATTTGAATTCATTGCAAAGAAGATCAAAACCTATGCAATGAAATCAATAGGCAACATCATGACAAAGGGAGCAAAGGTTGAAGTTGTCAAGAATTTCATCTTATTTGGCTCCACAATCAATATTCATGGAAGTAGCAATCAAGAGAGCTAAAGAAATGGTTGCATTTGGTAATTTTGCTATAAAAGATCTCTTTAGCCTATTGATAAGCAAAGGTGTTACTTGCTTTGCAGGATAAGGTGTACCTGACTCAATTCATGATAGCTTTTGTTGACTCCTATGCTTGAGAAAGTTGGCCACTAAATACAGCAGACCAAAGAAGAAGAGATGTATTTGAATTGTGGTGCTGGAAAACAAACTTTTATGTCTTGGAAATAGTATGGCTAAAGTGGTTCTTAGGGCTAAGGATGGCAAGACTGCGACTTATATACTTTGGACATATTGTCAAGTGACCAGACCCCAGAGAATAACCTCATATTTTCTAAAGTAGAGAGTATTTTAGCAAAAAATATGAAGGCTCTCAAAGAGATATATTGACATAGGGCCTTAAAAGTGACTTAAGCATAGGAATAATTGTGAGACTATTGCAGGGCAGGACAGTGCTTTTTTCCACTGTACCTATGAGTCAGACTGAAGAGACCAGAAACTGGAGAAGGTCATCATGTTGTTAAAGTAGAGGGGTAGAAAAAAATAGGAAGGCTCTCTAAGAGTTAAATTGACAAAAGGGTTTAAAAAATGGCTGAAGCATAGGAACAATTGTGAGACTATTTCAGAACAAGGTAGTGCTTTCTTCTGTTATCCATTTAAGTTGGACTGACTTGATGGCGCTTAGCATCGACAACCACCACAAACCTACCATTAAGAATTCTGCACTCTTCAACGTACATCATTGCAAAATTGGAAGCTTTTGCATTCTCAAAGGATGCAAGTTATTTGTTTTTATTAGTTTGAGTTTATAAAACAAAAAAATATTAGAAGTTTAAGATCAGGGATATGGCAATGTTTGCAGTATGACAATGTTATTATACAGTCCTTACTACCATCATAGAATGAAAAAGGTCATTTTAATTTAAGAAAACAATCAGTAAAATATTCCTTTTCTTTTTCTCATCATTATAACTTTCAAAATGTGTGTGTTAAACTTTGCTTTCCAGAGAAGTAGAGGTAGAAGGGGTATTTGTATGTACACAAAAAGATATTTAATTTAAGAAATATCTCACACAGTTAAAGAAGTGGGTAAATATAGTCCACTTCAAGAAGTGAGACATATGTAGTAAGGTTTCTCCTGTATCCTTCAGCTGTAGCGGTGGTGAACAGGGATCAGGAAGACCACAGGCTTGTGGATGCAAAGCAGAGAAAATCCAAGGGTTGAAAGCCCTCTGATCATACCTGGGTTCCCAAGGCAATGTAAGAGGAAGTCAATGAACCAAGTGCAGGATCCAAATCCCGCAGAAATGATCTGGCTTCCAAATTCCCTGCATGTTAGACAGTATTCTCTAGAGAAGCAAAACCAGGACATTTGTGAATATATATACATGGATAGATATATACAGCAAAATTAAAATAACAACTAATTAGTCCACAAAGCAGTACAGAGGACTCAGTCCCACTCAGTCCTATGGAAACATACCAGCATTGAGATATTCCAACCACCGCTGGATCCACTAGACTTTGCACTCACTGGACTATGATCTTCCTGCACTTGACATCTTTGCATGTGTTTTGTGAATCAAAATAGGATTTTATAGATTTTTATCAAACATATGGGCTAATATCAGATTTATGGACTTAATCTGTTCTGGACTGTGATGTTTTTCCAATATTCAATTTCTCTTAAATATAAAACCTTCTTCTTCTTCTCCTCCTTCTTCTTCTTTTCTTCAAACAGGGAAGAGCATGGCCATGGTCCTCCACTACCACAAATTATGCAGTCAGGTTTCCCACATTTGGGGAAATCACAGGGGTCAGCACACCTGGAGTGCAGTGGATAAGCCTGTCCCTGTAAAACCACCTTCATGATCATGGCATCTCTCTTGCCAGGTAAGTATATAAAGCCCTTTCTTATACATAATGGAGTGTCTATGAATTTGTTTATCTAGTCTACCCAAGCAAGCACATTATAGTACCAGGAGTTGGGTACCAAAGAAACAAATCGTGAAGATGGAGAGTGGATGGTCCTTTGTCTTCTGCCTCATGGTAATGTTTTTTCTTTGGCTAGCCAGAGGTCAGATATTCCATGGACTTGTATTAGGAAAGAATAAGAGAAGTTAAATTTTGATCATTTTGTTTGGTTTAGTGTTTGGTTATTACTGCTTAAAATGACAAAAATGAATGTTGTCAATGTATATTTTGAGCTCAGGGATTGAAATCATCATTTGAAATTCTCAGAAAACATGCTGCAAAATGACTTATGGAATGTTTGGATCTGATTTTATACTTTCAGAGGTCAAACCTCATATTATGTATCAATAAAATAAGTTATATACATATTTAGAAAAGCTAAATAAGGATTGAATTTGAATGTCTTAAGAATTAATGCTACTTTGTTTATACTGATTTATTTTACTCATTATTCATAGAAATAATTTTGGGAAGTATGAGAATACAGAACTTGTAAACCTGCTTGCCTGGAGCCATTAATTTGATCTTTAGATGAGTTTAAGACACATCTGCAAAGAGGCTCTGAAAGGATAAACCCTTCTCAGTCCTTGAAGTACACTGGATATTTGCATTTCAAGAGATCTGCCTAAGGGCAAGATTGACAGATTAAAGGAGACAAGGAACTCTTTGAAGTTTGGAATTTTGATCCAGTGGTTTGTGCCAGTAGCTGGAAAAAATCTGGAACCATGACAAAAACTATCTGGGACTGAACATTAAAGAGAGCCTATCTGCAGGCTGAAATGCTTGCTAGATGACCACCTGGATCTACATGTTCAGTGGAAGTTGGGAAAACCCAGCAATATAGAAATGTGTTGAGTCTGGCCACTGACTCCCATGGACCTGGTTTATAGAAACTTGGAGAGAAGAAGAGAGTGGGCTGACTGGACTGAAGTTCAGACCTAGCACAAAAGGGACTAGACTTGAAGAGAATTTGTGAGGGGCCCATGATCTAAGGTGAGATGACCAATGGACACCCTGTGAGGCTAAATGAGGCAGCCCGTTTTGAGTTGACTAGAACCCAAACAGATGACGAAAAGATATTGGAGTCTGTGAACTGGGAGATACTGCTGCAGACTTTATGGGTGGCCTGTACTGATTTGACTTTGCTTATGGATGTGGAATTCATAGCCAGCATCACAACTGGAATGAAGATCCTTCATGTCAAAGAATATGATTGACTTCTCAAAGCACTGGGTTGATTTAAGTGTCCAGTAAAGAAATTGGATACCCAAAATTGGGGGATAAAGGAATGAAGTGTTTGGCTTACAAACTTTCATAGGTGGAGGAATATATTCATGCAATTGTAGGATTAGGGTGTAGGTGTTCACAAAAGTATAGAATATGTTTAATTGTTCACTTATAGAATATTATATTTAAATGAGAGTGGCCCATATTGAATTGCATGGATTTTAGCTTTATTTTGTTAGATAGAGATATGATTTGACTGATGTGTATTTGAAAATTATATATGGCTTAAAAGTTATGTTAAAGTGCCAAATTTGACAAGGGGTGGTCTACAGTGATTCCACAATCTGGTGTCAATTTGGGACTTAGTAAGATTAAGAGGGAAGGGGTGAGTCTAGTCTGTCAATTGGGCTAGTATGCCTCTGTGTAGACTTGATGGCCTTCTCCTGAGGAGTTGGGAACTTCTGCATTTCCTCCTTGGAGTCAGGCAGAGTCCATCTCTGGGCAAATATCCTTGGAGACTTTACTGACAAGACTCAAATTTCGCTCCATGAGAGATATTCTACTGATAATAGACATAGCACTATGCTGATAGAACCCATGCAATGGGAAATAAAGGAGCCATGTAGAGACCGCTGCCAATGCCAAAATATTTCTATCACCACAGTATCCACAAGATTTTTAACCCGTTGACCTGTGACTCCTGCGTTTGACATCATTGCATGTGTTTTGTGAGTCTGAAGAGGATTTGGTAGATTGGTATCAGACATATGGGCTAATAGAAGATTTATGGACTTGATTTGGTCTGGGCTGGGAAGTTTTCTCAATATTCAATTTGTCATACATATAAAGTGCTTTCTTATATACATATGAGTCCCTATGAATTTGTTTCTCAAGTATACCTAAACTAACACACCCTGCAATTGAGTGAACTCCAGCTTATGTAGGAGAAAAAAGTCTTATCTTTCCCTTTCAAGGTGGCCAGAAGTTTCAAAATCCTAACCTTGAGTTTAGCAGCTTACAGAATAACCTTCCTGTGATCTGGGATCCATACACTAGTTTCCACAGGTTATCAATGTTTTTTTTTTCAATGAATTTATTGGGGGCTCTTACAGCTCTTATAACATTCAATACATCATTTATATCAAGCATATGTGTACACATACTGCCATATTCATTTCCAAATATTTTCCACTTGAGCCCTTAGTATAAACTCTTCTCCCCCTTTGTCTAAATTAAAATCACTTTATCGAGGGCTCACACATTGTTTTTCACAATACATAAACGCATATACTGTGCCAAGCAACTTCATATGTTTGCTGCTGCCATCACTCTCCAAACATCTGCTTTTCAAATTCAGTCCTTGATATCAGCTTCCCATCCTTTCCCCTCTGTCCCTGCACCCCCTCCCCCACCAACCCTCAATACTTTATAAATTATTATTGTTCTGTCATATCTTACACTGCCCAACCTCTCCCCCAACACACTCCTTTGATGTCTGTCCTCCTGATAGGAGGTTATGTGTAGATCCTTGCAGTTGCTTCCGTCTCTCTAGCCCACCTTCTCTCCACCCATCTGGCAACTCCAATCTCACCACTGGCCCCAAGAAGTTCATCTGTCCTGGATCTCCCTATCTCTAGCTCCCTTCTCTACCAGTGTACCTTCTCCAGTCTAGCTGGATTAGTGAGGTAGAGTTGGGACCATGATAGCTGAGGGGAAGAAGTCTTCAGGAACTAGAAGAAAGTTGTATGCTTCATCACTGCTTCTCTGCACCTTGACTGGCCTGTCTCCTCCCCATGACTCCCCTATAAGGGGGTGACCAATTACCCACCAGTGGGTAGTAGGTCCGCACTGGGCTCTCCCCCGCATTCATAATGATGTGATTCTTGTTCTTTGATGCTTGATACCTACTATGCTCAGCCCCTCTTGAAATTTCTAGAATTCGAGACGTATTCAAAAAAAGGGCATGTAACCAGGGATTACAATTACTGGTGCTAGGTAGATCTTGGTTCAAGCAGAGAGTACCAAAAAATGTGTACTTATGTTTTTTTATTAAGTATGCAAAGGCAATTCTACTATACAGATCATAGCAAAAGATAAATAATATTGAGAAAAATACAAATACAAAGGACTGCCTAGTGTTCATCAGAAACTTGTACAGGTATCAAGGAGAAGTTGTGAGAAAAGAAAAACGGAATACCGCATGATTTAAAATCATGAATGATCTGTGTTGTATCTTCTCATCATCATAATTGTTCAATCTGAGTGCTGAAAATTTATCAGAGAAGATGGGCAACCTGAGGAAGCATTAAGTTTGGAGGAAGGATTATGAAGACAGTTGATTCTCAGACGACACAACCTTACTTGCTGAAAGTGAGGAGGACTTGAAGCACTTGCTGATGAAAATTGAGGATTGTAGACTTTAGTATGAATTACAACTTAAGATAAGAAAGACCAATCCTTACAACTGTTATGGCAAATAGAAAATTCATGTTCTCAAAGGTTTTTCCTTACTTGGATACAGTATTAATGCTCAAGGAAGCAGCAGTCAAAAAATCAAAAGAAATATTTTATTCGCTAAATCTCTTGCACAAGATCTCATAAGAGTATTGAAAGGCAAGGATGCTACTTTGCGGACTATGGAGCATGTGACCCGAGTCATGGTTTTCTCATATGCATGTGAAAGTTGGACATTGAATAAGGGAAACCATAGAAAAATAGATTGTGGTGTTGGAGAATAATATTGAAAGTCCTACAGACTCACAAAAGGAAAATATCATCTGCATTGTATGGTTAAAGTGCATTTTAGGGGTAAGGCTTTGGCATATATACTTTGGACATATTGTCCGGAGAGCATCTCTGCAGAATGACGTCATGTTGGATAAAGTGGAAGGGCATCAAGAAGAGGCAGGCCCTCCTTGATGCAGACACAGTGACTGCCTCAATGTCTCAGGCAGAGGAGCAATTGTGAGGATGGCACTGTACTGTTCAGCATTTTGTTCTGCTGTGCATTGAGGCAAAGTCAACAACAACAACAACAACAACATAAAGCTCTGTTAGCTGTTGAACATTTGAGCTCAACAAACAAAATTATGACCACCAGTGGTTCCCAAATTTATTTTGCCTGTCTCTCCTTTTCAGAAAAAAATATTAGTCAGTAGCACCTTGACAATGAAAATATTTTATACTCTATGCTTCAAGATTGATTCTAGAGCAGAGCAATATCTGTTTTTTTTTTTCAGTTCTCTGAATGATTCCAGTGTGACCTGGAGGATAGTACCATCAATTTGGACTACTAATTTGGAAACAATTCTGTCAAATTATTGAATAGTAAAATGAATAAATGGTTGCTGCACAAAATCCTGAACAAAAAAATATTTTTTAGTTAAGTTCCAAGGATATTTAGAGAGATTTCTCTGTTTTCATTAGTGTTGGATAGTCTTTGTTCACTAATCTCAACCAATAGAGTTCTCATTTAAATTATTTTGTCAACCAAATTATATTCATTTCATATTTCAAGCATGGGTTTTTTGCTGAAATTATTATTCCAGTGGAAATTTTTGAATGGATATCTCTTCAAATAAGCTCACTCACCACATTTTAGGAATTTGGGGGAATTTTGTACATTAAAAATACAGATAGACATATAAACCTAATTCCAATTGTGAGAATGGTACTGAATGGAATTTTCTATGTTGTACATAGGATTTCTATGAGTCAGAATTTAACTTGATAGCACCTAATAATAATTCTATAATTGAAAATTTGTATAAGTAATAAAAATTACATAGCTGAAATGTGATTCAGCAAATGACAAGTTAAAAAAAGGATTAGCCACAATTGTCAATAAAAAAGGCTTATGCCTTAAAAGTAAGTAAATAAAAAAATAAGTATTTCTATTGTTTTCCCAGAAAAATAGAATATAAGTTCTGGGAGATGGTAATTTTAATACTACAAAAAAGCCATTGTTTGTTTTTCACCTAAAATTCTTTCTGTGAAATTGTTTACCATAGGCCAATAATTATCCTGGTGGGCATTTGGTGATAATTGAATTTCCATTCAATAAGGCTGTCTCTGGGCCTGGAGGGTAAGGGAGTCAAGCTAACTGTTTACAAATTAAATTATGAAAATAAGATAAAGATGCTAGGTTTGTTGCTCTGTCAGTTGGAAAAGATATGAGTGAAGCCCTTGAATAGATAGTGATAATAACAGGTGACCTTTTGAATTCCCTCAATAGACACAATGATCATGAAATTTTAACATTTGTGCTTAGATTTAGTTATATAAGAACAGAAAAAAGATTTGGATAGATCAAAATGCAGGAATAATTAATAACATGCAACAGAAATATATATCATAATGGTATTATTTAATTCATGATTTAAACAAGCCATAGAAATAGCATTCTACATGCATATAGATGGTTTACAATCTTTGAACAATAGTCTATTTCTTTAAAAATATTAGCTATGAAGTTCATTTATTAAATTGAGCAATTGGATTAGGAAGAATTTGCATAATATGTGTTCTTCCTTGAGATAAAAAGACATCTGCGGTAGAAATAAAATGTAGACTATTCTTCTATTCCCAAATTTTTAATTGGTATCTAAATTGACATCATACCATACTTATTTTAAATGCATCACAAGGAGGGACTAATAACTAATAACGCCATCTAGTTTGGTACAGTAGATGATCAATGAAAAGGAGGATCAGATTCCCTCAAAGAAATGGATTAATACTCACGTGACATCTACTGTAATGATAGATTTAAGCATATCAACAATTGAAAGAGTATTACAGGATCAATTCATATTTTGTTCAATTAAATATAACATAAGCATGATTTGGAGTCAACTCAATGGCACCTAATACAATAACAGTTTGTTTAGAAGGTTTATTATTAAGAATAAAAATATATCTGAAATTTTACCCAATATCAAACTGACTAACGTAAGTTTTATTTACCTGTTCAAGCTGTTGATATTTTTTAAACTATGCTATTGGCCTACAACTCATATAAAATAAAATTCAATATTTCAGTCACATTTTTAAAAAGTTGTACCATCATCACCACAATAAGGCTTTAGGTGAAATGAGGCAAAAGTTCATTGCAGTTGATATTGTGAATTGATATTGTGAATTGAATGAGCTAACAGGAGGGGTGCTGGTAAGGAGATACCTAGCAAGCTGCTTTCAGAAATATTATGGCTCTGAGAAAACCCTTTGAGACTGTTCTGCTTAGTCCCATAACATCATTATTAGTCAAAATTGACTACATGGCACTAAACAGTGACAACAAAGTCATATGGTCTTTCAGATAAGTAGTTTCACCTTGACTAGTTGAACAGATACCCCACTTTATGAATTTATACATATTTAACAAATGGATTAGTATTTCAATGTGATAGTTTCTTTTTTAAGTAGTTAAGTTTATTTTTTATTACTGAGAATATTCTTAGTGCAGCATACCCCAAGGACTTCTATGTGAAAGATTTAGTGAAATTGATTACATTCTTCACAATCTTTTCTGAATTTTTTTCTCTCCCACATGAACTCACTTCACATTTTCTATCTAATATTTCTATCCTGTATGTGTAGATTTTAGAAAGGAAAATGATGAAGGTTTATCCACTAGCTGAGTTAAGATGATGAACAAAAAGGAGGATTAGATTCGCTCAAAGAAATGGATTAATAGTCATGTGGCATTAATACAAAAGGTTATTGTATTAGGTGCCATTGATTTGACTCCAACTCATGCTTATGTTATATTTAATTGAACAAGATATGAATTGATCCTACAATACTCTTTCGATTGTTGATATGCTTGAGTTTATCGTTACAGTAGATGTCACATGAGTATTGCTCCATGTCTTTGAGGGGATCTGATCCTTCTTTTCGTTGGTCATCTAAGATAAGCTATGGTTTGGCTCTGTGGTGGACTGCTAACTGCAAGAAATCCAGTTCAGAATGTTCAGCTTCTCGATGGCAGAAAGATGAGGTTTTCTCCTTCCATGTTTTACACCTTTGGAAACTCGAGAGAGCAGAACTACTCTGTCCTATCATGTCACTAAGAGCCAGAATCAGCCATGGGTCAGAAGTGGTCACTGGGCATCTATAGCATAAGATTTAAAGATAACTTATGAGCAATAATTTTAGGCGTCTATCCATTCTCCCATGGCTCTTGAATATCTAGTTTCACGAGAATCTGGAATTCTGCCCTTTGGATTCAGATTCTTCAACAGAATCTTCAGTTGAATGTTCGGTAATGGTAACAAAATTTCCACACAATTCTTCTCTACTCATGGCTATATTCTGTGTAATTGGAATATGCTGTCATCGTTTTTCTTTTTTCTCTACAGGTCTTGGGTGATGATAGGAAATGAACATTCAGTATATAATTTTTAAATTTAGTGCCTCTTACAGAAATAATCAAAGAAGTCAGCATATATCATTGCCATTTTCTATATTGTTAACCAGATGACCTGTCTTTCCTCTGGCTGTAGTTTATTATTCATCAGGCTTCTATCGTGAACCAAACCCTGTATTAGAGCGCTGGCTCCCATCTTCATCTTAGAGATCTATGGTGCTTGTTCTTCCCTCTCCATCATCCAGTGATTCAATTCATGAACAAAGCACTCAATCCATCAATCTATGGCTTTTGTTCATCTATTGGACAAATATAAACAAAATAAACACACCAAAAAGCAAAAGCAAATATTTAATTGAGCACACTTTATTTCTGCTTATGCACACTTGCTTCTTCTGGCAAACTTTTAAGCTTACTAATACCTGACTTTTATTCACTCGTAGGCTATTAAATGCTTAGCAATAAACTTTCTGAAGAAAAAAATGTTTATTAATATTTGTGATATAAATATATACCCCAAATTGGACAATTTCAATAGAGATGATTAAAATCTACCCAGTGTAGAGTTTGGTAGAAGTAAATTAACTCAGCTTTCTAACCTATTTCTTGGAGTCAACTCCAATTTTCTAACAATGTTTACAACTGACCTCCTTAATGAATCTACTCTCTTAATTGCTCTGATAGGATTTGCACTTTACAGCCTAGCCTATCAGGTTCACTCCTCACTCCAACAGGCATTTCTGTTAAAAACACTTATCTTTTTAAGTTTCTAAATCCAATATGCAATTTTCAGCTTCTTACCCCCATCTAGCAGCAATATTTTACAAAAGTTGCTTGGGTTACTAATACTCTCTTCAATGGCTGTCAGTACTCTATAGTTTCTTCATCTTCTCCATGTCATATTGGCACTTCTTGTGCAAACTATTTTCCAGATTATCCTTTTAGCAACATTTTCACTTTGGGATGACCCACTCTTGACACTGAACATTTCTCAAGACTGATTTCACTCATTCTTTTAGTAATCTCAGCAGGAATCCTCTTCTATTCTTTTCTCATTGTTATTTATTTTTCTGAAATCTTAACTCTAACCCCAACTCAGCAGGAATTCTAACTTCAGATAGCATTTACACAGTGACTGCATTCCAATGGTACAACCAGGATTGAACCCTTCCGTGATTCCAAATTCATATAGAACATAGTACTGGCCATTTAAATTTAACATGGGTACACTAAAATGCAGTCTTACCTCAACAATAAATATAGCACTCACAGGGTCCTCAATTTCATTTAATAAAAATTGATATGTGTAATATGATAACAAAAGCACAAAGCATGAGAGAAAATATAGACAAAAAGTACCTCATTGAAATTGAAATGATAAATGACTTTATCAAAAAATGGAGATATAATCTAAAAGATGGGTTACATTTTCAGAAAAACAGATAAGGATTGAATATCCAGAATATACAAAGATGTTTTGATAACCAAGTTACACATAAATAATTAAAAAATAAAATTAAACAGCCAGTTAAATAGTGAGGAAAAAGCATGTATAGATAATTCAACAAAGAGGAAACACAAATGTTCATTGAGCACTTGAAAAGATGTGCAACATAGCAAGTAATTGAGAGGATATAAATCAAAACCAAAATCAAATGCCACGCCACACTCATTCTAATGCTTATGATAAAAAGTTAAAACAGGTGTTGACAAAGATGTAAAGAAATTTTAGCTGTAATATATTGATGGTATGGTCATAAGATTGTGCAATCACTATGGAAAGCAATTTTCCAGTTCTTAGAAGAACTAAGTGAAAAAAGTGTTATAGAATCAAATTCAATGCCATTAAGTTAATTGCTATTTGTAGTGACCCTATAGGGCAGAGTGAATCTGAAGTTATGACTTTCCATGGATGTAAACCTTTATGAGAACAGAAAATCTCACCTTTCACTAGTACAGTGACTGAGTCTTCCATTATTTTTTAATTGCAATCAAAGAATATTTGTACTGAATCCAAAGAAATGTGACCTAACAGAATGTTTGCATTACAGAACAATATAATTGATCAATCTGCACATTAAATTTTGCTAAAGATCCTCCAACTACAGTTGAAGCAGTCTATTGACTGCCTCCAGAGGTTCAAGCTGGATTCAGAAGAGGACATGGACTCAAGTGATATCATTGCTGATATCAATGAATGTTGCCTTAAAGCAGAATATCACAACAATGTTTACTTGTGCTTAACTGACTATGTCAAGGGAATGGTCTGTGTGGTGTATAACAAGTTGTGATAACTTTAAGAAGAACGGGAACTCTAGAGCGCTTTATTGTACTTCTGCAGAACTTGTACATGGATCAAGAAGCAGTTGTGGGAAGAGAACAAGGAAATAGTGAGAAATCAGGAAAAGTGCAAGCTCTCATGATAACTTATTCAGTCGGTATGAGGAGCAAATGATAAGAGATGCTAGATTCCATGAAGAAAATGCTGCATCGAGATTGGAAGAGAGGTTATTAACAACATGTCACGTGTAAATGACACAACCCTGTGTGTTTAAAGTGAGGAGGAATTGAGCCACTTGCTGAAGATCAGGGATTGCAGTGTTTAGGATGGATTAAAATCCAATATTAAGAAAATCAATATCTCACCACGGGGTGATATGTAAGTAACATCATGATAAATGTAGAAAAGGTTGCAGTTGTCAAGGATTTGTTTTCTTGCTTGGATCCACAATCAATATTAATGTAAGCAGCAATCAAGACATCAAAGGACACATTGGCGTTGGGTATATATGCTACAGCAGATATCTTAAAAATGATGAAAAAGAAAGATGTTACTTTGAGGACTCAGATATGCTTGAGCATGGTTGTGGTGCTTCCAATTGCCTCATGAGCTTTGAATTTTGGATATTGAATATGGAAGATCCTTTTGACACCTCATGACCATACTGGCTGGTGTGTTTCTTCTGTGTGGCATTGGCTAATTCTCAGTGGAATGACTGTTTGTTTATCTTCAAGCTTTTATGACCCCAGATCTTATATCCTGTGATAGCTTGGCACCACCAGCTTTCTTCACCATATTTGCTTATGCACCCATTTGAGTGATTGTTTGGGGCCAGTGAGCATCATGGAATATCAGTTTAATAGAATAAAGTGTTCTTGCAATGAGAGAGGTAGGGGTCCAAGGTCCATCTGCTACCTTAGTACTAAACTTATAAATAAATGTACCTAAATTTATTCCCTCCTTATCATAAACAATTGTATTTCCACATGTGCATGCCTGTGTTTATACTTCTGCAAGTGCCCATTGCCTTCTACCTCTTTCCTCTATCTCCCTCTACCTTGGTCCTGTTCCACTATCATGCTCAGCCTTCATTTGGTTTTCACTACTTCCTTTCAATTACATTACCTTTGTCAAGCCCTACCAGGTCGCCCACACCCTCGTCACCACTGATTCTGGACCACTTGTTGTTCCCTGGATCCTAAGCCTGGCCGTCCCACCTCCCTCCCCCAAGTCTCTCAGGAACCATTTCTCCTCCAGACTGTCCATCCAAGAATGCTCTCTTCTTGATTCCCTCCATTTGGGGGCTCAGACAGTGCTGCTTTCCCACCATGTGACCCCTAAAATGTTCTCTTCAGTAGGGAGACAGTGTGACACATCCTGTTATCTTTTGCCCAGGTCCCTCTGAGACCCATTAACTCCTTGCAGGGATGCCATCTCCTGAGCATTGTGGGCTAGTGTGGGGACCAGTCGGATTCTCTTTCTCTTCTTCCCTCTTGGCCGGCCTCCAGGTAGAGGTGACATTCTAGATCCTCTCCCAACGTGTTCTCTGCCACACCCACTTCCAGGGAGGGGATCATTCTGACTCTGATTGGGGCCAACCTTGTAGCTCTCTCTTTTCATGCCTCTTTCCATGTGGCCATGCTGTCCTGGTGGCTTGGTGCTTTATGGTAGGGTCCTCAGGCCCACTCCAGTTTCTGTGGAGACAAGACCAATATTTTTTTATCTTGCACAGGGAGAGTTGCTTGAAGTCAGATCTGATAACAATAGGGACAAGATGACTCTGACGTCAAACTGTCTGTGTGAACTCTATCAGTGTTTCTGCCAGGTTTATTCAGCGGATTTTCCCAGTTCCCATACATGTGTTACTCAACTATTAACTGAAAATTTAAAGGGAACATCTCTCCATCTATGAATCGTTCTATAAGTTAAGTTCTCTTATTCCTTTGTCCAGTGACCTTAGGTGTCTTACCTATAACTTTGAAGGGTATCTCTTCATATAAAGGAAACTTCTGGATTCCATTTTCTTTCTCTTCCTCATGTTCCTCTGTGGATACTAACTTTACAATTCTAAACAGAGAAAAAGTGGGGTTTATATTCGTTGTTTTATTCTTCTCTTAGTGATCTATGGGGTTTTCTGCCATATATATATTTATAAATTATATATATGCATATATATATATATAATTTTAATGGGCTACTGTGAGGACATATCTATTTGCCTTGAATGAAACATGGTCAGGGTGTTCATTAGTGTGACCATGGCAACACTTCATCTTACGTATTTGGACACATTGTCAGGAGAGACCACTTCCTAGAGCTCATTTTGTGTGCAAAAGTAGAGAGGCAGTGAAAAAGAGGAATGTCACAAGGAGATAGATTTTTTTTAATTTTTTTAAAAATTCATTTTATTGGGGACTCATACAGCACTCATCATAATGTATACATACATACATACATACATATGTTGTGTCAGTAGTTACATCTTTTCTGGGATGGATTTTTTAAGAATGGCCACGGCAGTGAGTTCAAGCCTAGGAATAATGTGAGGATGGCGCAAGGCCACCCGGTGGCTTGGTCCTTTTGCTGCATAGTGTCTCTACAGTCAGAACAGAAGGAAGGAAACCTAACAAAACCAGCAAGGCAAAGGTTGTGCTCAAATGTGTCCCTGTTACTTTATCATGCCCCCCATGGAAAGTCCAAGTTTTGAGGGACATCTCTGAAGAGCTAGTATCTCTAATAATCTGGAAAATTGACAAGATCTCTTTTCAACTCTTACACACACAATGAAATCAGTTAGTTTATTTGATCCCTACCAACAGCAACATGTTATCAATAACAATGTTTAAGAAAAATGCCCTTGGGGCTAAGCTCCGGTGGAGTAGTGGTTTAGGGCGGAACTGCGGCCCATGGGCTTGGTGGTTCAAATCCAGCAGTGGCTCTGCAGGAGCAAGGCTGGGTAGCTCCCACGACCACCAGAGGGCAGTGATGCCCCCCAAAAAAAGAATAAAAAGAAAAGAAAAATCACCTTGTTTCAATTTTTTCTTCGTTATTGCTTTTTATTCATAATTTTACAAATGTGACTCTTTGGATACTGGAAACATTGACACAATTTACAAAAACCACATTGAATGTACACACTTTTAATGATGACATGTTATAAAACACAAATTAGCTAAATCAAAGGCATAGTTATCCAAATGTTTTATGGAAGTCAGATACTAGAGTTAAATGAAAAATTTGCTAGATGACTTCAGCATAAGTTTAGCTAACAGAATAGAGGAACAGTTAACTTGAAGTTTGTTCTGTTCCTTTTATTCAATTTAGATTCATAGTACCCCACAAGACAAAGTATAAGAGTCCTCAAAGGGTTTTCTATGCTGAAATTCATCATTTGTGTCAGAATGTAAAAAGAATAAACTAAATTATCAAAGTCTAAGGGAAGTGTGAAACAACAACAAAAGACTTAAAAAAACAAGGGTCCAAATTAAAAAAAAAAGGCAAATATAGTCCTTTAATCAATAGTGGCATAAAATCTGATGTTTATGTCCCCATAATGTAAAATACATATACACAAACAATCAAACATCTAATATTAAGGTAAAAATTAATTTATCATGCCAAAATACTATATAAAATTATTTAGATACTGCTTTAGTTAGGCATCAATATTAGAGCTCCGCAAATCAAAAGTGGGAGATTTTTCATATGTAAGTGAATTGTATCTAAATTCAAACTAAATTTTTATAAACATAAGATCTGAATTATGACCCTTCATATTGAAGACATAGAAAATGGATAAAACAAGCAGGATGTGCAAAATAAATAGTAAGGGCATCAAATTAGGTCACAGGATAGATAAAAATAACAGCAAATTTGAAGCCACAAAGGTGATTCCAACTCATGGTATCATTCACAGTATCTCTTGTTACCCACCAAGAATAACCTGGTGCCTTGTCTTGGTACGGAGAATAAAATACCCCTCTGCAATGGTCACTCCTCGGTGAAATTGCAATTATTTCTTATCAGCCCTTATTTTTGTTCTCTGTTCGGTAAAACAATCTATCAAGTTTACTGCCTCTGTATCCCCACATTTATCATCATAACCTACAGAGCTGATCTGTCTGTCATTAATTGAACTGCACCAGCGAATCTCTTCAGAATCCACTAGTGGTAGCAATATAATCTCCTGTCAACTTGAACATATAAGAACGTAAGAGTTGAGTTTCATCTCCCAATTAAGATACAGAGTGATGACGTCTCCTTGTTGGTGTAGCCTTCTGATAAAAAGATCCCTGGGAACCTCCCCTCTCTCCCTCTTCTGCTATGCTTCACACTCTCTGTGATGCTTCCCACCATCATTGGATCCACAAGACTTTTCGGCCACCATCTATCTGGTGATGTTCCTGCATTCTGCATCAGTGCATATGGCTGTGTGTCTGAAGAGGGACTTATTGATTAGTATCTGACTTATGGATTATCATTGGATATATAGGCTTGATATGGATTGTGCTGGGATGTTTGCTTGATATATAATTCCTTCTTAATATAAAACTCTGTCCTACACACAAACAATGGTTTGGTTTGGTTTTCTAGTCAACCCAGCCTAAAACACCATTATATTAATTGGATCTTAAGAAAAAAATATAAGCCATCCTGGAATAACAAAACCCAACCACTACAAAGTCTTGTTCCATACCTGTAGATGATAGTATGTATGATCACATTTTTGAAAACTTTATCAAGCTGTTTAGATTCTTCCATGTTATTCTGACGCCATACTTTACCATCTTGTCCTTTTTCAGAAACGTGTCTATCCCGATAACATAACCAAGTAAATAAGAATTCTAGTTATTTTCATTTCATAGCTAAGGAGCATTCTAGATATACTTCTTCCAACAAGGCGGAATCATTATTTTCTGGTAGTCCAACACCCCATTTATTTAGAGTAAGCATTATAATATTTATTATAAGAGTGCAATTTTTAAGATATAAGATTCATTAAATGTAATAATCATCATACTTGGAGCTAAAATGGAAATACATAAATATTTGAAATTTCACTTCAAATATTCTATATGAAAATATAGAATAAATGCACCTTTATAGATGCTATATAAAATTAAGAATTAGGACTTTTGTTGCTTTTTAAAAATCATTTTACTTTCAATCATCTTATCAGATAAGAAAAAGAAAAGTGAATGTCAAGTAGAATCACCAAACTGAGCACCGCTTTAGCAAATTATACTTTATCTAGTAGAAGAATAACTCCTTTTCATTATCACTTCATACCAATTTTATAGATTAACCTGGTTACTACATAATATGGATTATCTCACTTATAAAAATGTGATTTCTATTATCATTTCATTATAATTCCACTCTGCTGATTGGTTAATAAGCCTCTAAAATAGCTCTGTCTCATAATTTCCTGATAAGGAATTCTTTAACAGCCCACTAGTTTAATTTGGTATGCAGACCTAGAATTTATCATGATATTTAAAAAGTTTTTCAAAAATTGTGTCCATATACAAAATTGATGGGCTAAATGTAAAAAAATAAAATAAAACAGAAAAGTGAGTACCTGTAGGAGATGTAATGATATGTTTCTTTGGCCCAAATGCTCCAGAACTCTCTTAGAGATGTGTTGAAGAGCAGAAATTTAGAGTTATAACAGTTCACCACTAATATCTTCTCTGTTAATTATTATCCATATTAATTTTCCAAATATCACTTACTGAGGAATTCCAACCCCACAATCAAATCCTCTTCATGAGTGGCATACAAAATTAGGAAACTTTAAAAGAAGAGAAAGGATGGCAATATCTCCCCTCCCAACGTCGGAATCAAGAAGAAGAGATGTAGTTTATTTTACAGTGAGTGTATATAGCACTGAGATGCAAGCCTTCATTAGGCCTATTTACCATAGATGGGGCAAAGTGTGAATCTGGGATACCGTGAGTTCTTCTAGGAGAGCACCTTGAAGAAAGTGTCTGGCAGATCAGTGATCAAATGATGTTAAATTATGTCCATTGCGTCTTAAGAATTTTAAGCAGCAACTTCTTGGATGCTTTTAGAGATAAGCATCCTTATAGCAGGGTCTTTGCAGGAGGCAACTTATCTTTCTAAAGAGGATATATGTGAAGAGACTTTTTGCTGGAGAAGAATGCATCTGGATTTCAGCTGACTCCCAGCATTACAGGGGCAGAAGGAGATCCACTGCTTTTAAAGGTAGGCATCTTTCAGCAAAGTAGAAGGAGCAAGCACCCATATAAGTAACTTCACATTTAGGAAGTACTAGAGTGGAGGTTCAGTTGCCCATCTGCTGTTCATCTACTAAGCCTCTATGTATAAGTTCGCTGATCTATTTCCCCCATCTTCCCATATAAATATGTGCACCTATGTACATGCCTGTATTTAAACCTTTATAAATGCCCTTTACCCCCAGTTCTTTCCTCTATTTCTTTTTACGTTCCTCATGTCCCACTATCATGCTCAGCCTCCATTTGGGTTTCAGTATTTTCTCACATTGATCTTGGGAATTTTTCTTGTTCACTTCCTATTGGACTTCTCTCATCCATCGTGTCTTTAATTTTGGATTAATTGATATTCCCTTAAACCTGGGCTGGTCAACACCATCTCCTTTCCCCCTCCTCCCCTTTTCCCATGGCCCACACCCTGGAACCATTGCTCCCATAGTTTTTGCCTGCAGACTGTTCATCCAGTCTATCTTATTTAGATAGACCTGCAAAGGTAACAATATGTACCCAAAAAAGGTTTCCTAAAATGAAGCAACCAAAGAAAATAAAACAATTACAACACACAAAAAAAACCCAATGTCATATATATTTACATATATATGTTAAAAAAGCAATATAAATTACTCTCACCACCAGAAGGCAATGACAATATACAAACAAAAAAATAACAATATAAAAACCTGCAAATAATTCAAGGTCTGTTGGCCCTCCACTCAAGCACTTCCTAAATGCATGAACACTTTGTTCTATTAAATTGATATTCCATGTTGCTCACCTTCCCTATCTGATAACTAAAGACAAATGTGTGCATAAGCAACAGTGATGAAGAAAACTGATGGTGCCTTGCTATCAAAAGATGTATCTCTGGGGTCTTAAAGGCTTGAGTAAGCAAGTGGCCATCCAGCTCAGAAGCAACAAAGTCCACATTGAAGAAGCACACCAGCCTGTGTGACCATAAAGTGTGGAAGGGATCCAGTGTAAGGCATCAAAGAACTAAAATTATATCATTATAAAGAGGGAGGAGTACAGATTGGCGACACAAAGTCCATCAATAGGTGAAGCAACATCCTCTTACAGAGGGGTTGCAGGGAGGAGATGAGCCAGTTAAAGCACAGTGTAGTAACAATGAAATATGCATCTTTCCTTTAGTTCTCAGATGCTTCCTCCCACCCACTATCATGCTCCCGGTTCTACCAGACAAGTCCAGCTAGAACAGGGGATGTATACTGGAGTCGGAAACATGGGGAATTTTGCATAGATATTCCCTCAGGATGGGTGATGGGAGTGGTGATACTGGGAGAATGGTGGGATGGTGGAATAGAGGGGGGAACCAATTTCAGGGATCTACATATAGCCTCCTCTCTAGGGCATGGCCAAGTGGGAGATGAGTGAAGGGACACAGTGGACAGTGTACAATATGAAATAGAAATTTGTAAATTATTAAAGGTTCATGGCAGGGGGGCAGGTGGAGGGAGGAAGGGAAATGTGAGGAACTGGAACTGGGGGCTTAAGTGGAGGGAGGATGTTTTGAGAGTGATGATGGCAAAAAGTGTGCACATGGGGCCTGCATACAATTGATGTATGTATGGATGGATTGTGAGGAGAGGTGTATGAGTACCCAATAAAATGATTAATTTACAAAAAGGGGGGGAATAGGGGGGAAGAAAGAGGAGCTTATACCAAGGGCTCAAGTGGAAAATGTTTTGAAGTAAATGTGACAACATGTGTGCAAATGTGCTTGATACAGATGATGTATTGAAAGCTCTAATAGCTGTAAGAGCCCCCAATAAAATTACTAAAAAAAAAAGTGACTTTACATTAGCATCTTAAAGGAGGCCAGTCATGGGAAGAGCATTTCCTATCTGGAGAAAAGTCTTTATCTCTATACTGTGGAACATCTTCTTTCATTAGAGCGGTTCTTCCAAGCTCTGGGGTCTTGAGTGTGGAGATCAGTCCAGTGACGCTTTCATCCAAGGCCTCAGAACTTACCTTATGTGTGACTTTCAGATA
The DNA here is from genome assembly GCA_004026705.1 of Nesogale talazaci. NCBI lineage: Eukaryota > Metazoa > Chordata > Mammalia > Afrosoricida > Tenrecidae > Nesogale > Nesogale talazaci. Next base: position 21,352 of record PVJH01003160.1, read on the forward strand.
TGTTTATGATTACAGTAGATTGTTTAAATTTATTATGAAAAGGAAATAATTAAATACATAGAAAATAGCTAATTTCCATTTTCAGTTTATGCTTAACAAATATTTATTTGGAAAACTCAATGCAATCAATTATACCTTTCTGAAACCTGATCATTATTATTACTTTAATATCAGAGTATGGTTTTCAGTCACACAAGCTTAAAATTCCAATCCTTTATCTTTTTCTTATTACTTCAAATACATTTTTTCATGGAGACGTCTCTTACAATATTTTATTTCTAGCTATTTATCTATTTATAATGAGCTCTGATGGCATGGAGGTTGTTAGCAAAGCTACGAATTGAAGGGTTTGCAATTCAGAAGCGCCAGTCGCTCTGCCAGATAAAGGCAATGCTTTCTACACAACACTGTAGTCTCAGAAACCTACAGGGAATTGCCACCCTTACAGGGTGCTTATTGAGAGGTTAACACAGAGCTGGAGGAAGGAAATAGCGGTCAGTTAGGGATGAAAAGTATAGATAAGCTTTATGGAATTATGGAAAGAATTTGGGGAAGGGAAGGGACAGCAGTGAAAAGGACAGGAGCATCTTGAGTTCCTAAGCAAGTTCCAAGGCCCCAGAGTGAGGCTAGGGAAAGCATGCCTGTTGATGGGACAGTGGGATACTTGTAGAACCTGGGTTAGGGAAATATGCAAATGAGGTGAAGGAAGTGGATGAGATTTCACCAATAGGGAGAAAGGAGGCTCCATGCTGCAGCTGCAGCATCTCAATCTGCGAGAAAGCTCCTTGTTTTAAAACCTCCGTCTTTGGTATGTTGTGGCAGGGAGCTTTGGAGTTCAGTGGGTTATTCATTTGGTAGATAGGAAGCTAGGTGGTCTCTCTGGCGGGCTGGGAAAGGAGGTCACAACAGCCTAGCTTGGAGTGATAAGTTCCTTGGAATGCAGAGGCTAGAGGCTGTAAATTTCAGCATGCTGTCTGTCTTCCTGAAGGCCTGCAGGGATGGGGGCCGCTTGATTTGGTTTGGAGTAGGCCCAGATAGTTATGAGCCCCCATTGACTCAATGGTAATGAGTTTGAGATTTTATTCATTTATCTCTTTTTATAACCATATTTTGCAGTGGTTGCAAGGTGACATTCAAGCTGACATTCAAGGTGACATTGAATCTGACTAAGTTATATAATGCATGATAGATTGGAATGTTGTAGGGTCCTGCACCATCCTTAAGTTTGCATTTGCCAAGAATGATGCCTCTCTCCAACAGTTGTCCCTTTCTCATGATATACCCAATGTATGCAAACAAAGACACATACAGTTAACCTAATACATTTTTGTAAACACTATTGAGAAAATTTCTCAGTTTCACACTAATGCAATCAATCAAACATTTCACTTTTCCACTGATACTTTAAAAATCAGCATGTCCCACTTTTTAAAATTTTGAGCAGCCACTACTAAAATATACACCATATTTTCTCAATGTCTTAGCCTTTGCATATATTTTTATATAATCATCATGTCCCATGTAATTGCTAGTAAGTTAATACCAGCAACATTGTATTTGGTAGCATAATAGAACTCCTTATTCATAGATTTATAATAGTCTAGCATTCCACAGAAAAAAATGGAATTAAAATATAATGGAGTTATTTCAAAAATGATTTGAAGTTCTAGTATGTATTGTTTTTAAGAGCTGCTTTTTAGTCACTTTGAAATCATAATTACCCTATGGAAAACAAAACAAAATGCTGTCTGTTCATTTTCCTCCTCCAGAGCGTTGTTGTCTTTTAATCAACTTTTGTAGCAACTAGGTTGAACCTTCTGACTGTGGATCTTCCTCTTTTTCCCTGACCCTGTGCATTATAAAATATGATGTCCTTATCCAGAAAACTGTCCTTCTTAACAATATTTCCAAAAGAACTAAGAAAAGGACACACCACACTCACTCCTAATGAGTATTTTGGCTGTACTTTCTTATTTGTTCTTTTAGCAGTCCCTGATATATCAATATTTGTCAACTTCATGATTCAACTACATCAATTATCCTTAAATATTCCTTACTTTCTATTCAACTTTCACATGCATATGTGGTCACTAGATAAACGATATCTGGGGTGAAACATACCTTAGTTCTCGAAGTGACTTTTTTTCAACATTTTAAAGAGATTTATTATAGCATATTTTTCCCACTGTAATGCATTACTTGATTTATTACCTGCTGGCCCCTTAGGCATTAATTTTGTTTCCAAGTGCAATGTGGTTCCTTATCAATTCCAATATTTTCGCAATTTTCATTTGTGTCTTATTGATTCTCTTGTGTAGATTTATATTTTCTTTAGGTGGAGATGACTACATAGTGAAGGTTGTAAGGGCTTAATTCTCATAAGTGCTTCAAATACTCTTCACTCACAGAAAAGGAGGCTGTGTTGTCTGCATTTCTCAATAGCCATTTAGTCCTCTTTCAAATAACAAGTTAGGGTATTCTCCATATAGTCTAACTTCTAGACCATTATATGCTGGTATAATATATATACATGTATGTATAAATATATTCATATGGACACACACATATGTAGACTTAGCATGGTAAAAGGATACAGCCTTGACACATAATGTTCCTGTTTTCAGATACAGTATCCCTTGTTTGCTGGAATAGCTACCTCTACAGGTTCTGTGAGAGTACAACTAATTGATCTGCAATTTTTATTCTTTGTCCATAATTTATTTTGATCCATGTTAATGAATATATTTGTATAATAAATAAAATGCAATTAAATATCTTTCTTTAATTCTCTGTATCTAGTCAAGGTCCAGTTGACATCAACAATTATAACAATCATATTCTCAATATTTTCTGAATCCAGCTTGAAAATCTGGCATTTCTCTCTTAGTGTATCACTGCAACTATTTTTAACTTATATTAAGAAAAATCTTATTGCATGCAGTATTAGTATTTTCAAGATTATATTAGATAAAATTTCATTAGATATTATATTAGATGGGCACAGAGATAGATTTCTTTCGTTTCTTGGATAGTTACTCCTCTAAAATTTCTTGAGATAAAAACTAGGCACTGTGAGTAAAACATCTGTTTAGTGAAATTGCTCATTTTGTTTTCTATCAATTCTTAGAACCTGTCACTTATACTTGTTATGAAACTTGGATTTCTCCCTTCAATGCCAATGGTTGTTAATTGCATGTTGCATCATGGAATGTTTGAATGTACACCAATTATTTCCCCAACCAATAATTTTTGACATAATGACTCTGTGTAGTTGGTCATTTTCTCATAACTCAACATATATCCTATGTTGCTTTTCAGAAAGAGCCATGCAACAGAGAGAAGGACTGCCTGTCCCTGGTATTATCTCATAATTGTTGCTATATTTCAGTTTACTGTTGAAGTTTCTATGATCTTTTTCAGTGACCATCTACTAAATATGATTTCATTTTCCAATAGATATTATTCATTCCTGATAAAATGCCCAATGTACATGAGATAAGGCTTATCATCCTTACATCTAGGGAACATATTTTTATTAAACAAGAAAGATTTATTCTTTTAGCAGCCCCTACTACTTTCAATATTCTTTGCCAGCACCATAATTCAAATGCAGATTCTTTTTCTTTATTCCATATTTAATTTCTGACCTTCACATGCATATATGATTGAAAAATGCCTTTAATTATTAGTTAATTTTAAAGAGTTGTCACTTTAATTTTAGTGAGTACTATCATAATTTTACTTAGATGATCCATCAGTGAATGAAAAGAGCATTTATCTGAATCTTTAAAAATCAGTAATCTAAAGCTTGATGGGTCTGATCCACCAAGAGATGTCTTGTAAGAAAGAATTGCCTGGTGACATATTCAAGAAAAATCAGAAAAGGACAATTCTATTTTGACATGAATGAGAACCCAGTAAGTCAGAATTAACTTGATCATAACTGGTCCTTGTTATTTTAGATTTTAAAAATAATAAGTGTGTGGATGGACACAGTTTTGATTCAGAGTTTATGTTTAATGTTTTCTTCACTTACACTGCAGTATTTTTTATATAATGTAGTCATATGCTGCATTTTTAAATACACTATTTCTACATGCATAATTGAGCAATTTTAGGTCCTTCCATCCTTACATATCAAGTTTGAATGAACAAGTCCTAAGATGAGAAAGCCAGGTGAAGAACATTAGTCTTAATGTTTCAGGCATTTCATTTTAATAAACCTATAGTCACAAGCTAACAGACTCACTGGCTGAATAAGACAGTTGTTTTATTGGGAAATAGCCCTTAAGTACCCAAGCAATCATTAAGTACTTAGTTAAAACTATGATTCCTTCTTTTCCTCCTTGTATTTTATATTTTTCCTTTGGAACACATGGGATTCCTTCCTTTATATGCACAATCCTTGCATAAGACAAGTCTTTCGGATACACATATATAAACCTAATGCCAATTATGCATTTAATAGTCAAAGATGTTCAGTGCACTAGATTGTATCAGAAGACTTCACCTACAAAGCCAAATTGATTTCCCTTCTTTCTCAATGTCTTCAAATATACAATAAATTGCATTCAGGAGTATTTTACCACACAAGACCAAAACGAAAGCAATTAAATTCTGTAATAAATGTAGTTCAAAGAGGAGAAGACAAGGACTTTTGGTTATAGGTTGGGAAAATGGAATTTTTCTCTTTTAATACCCAGCTTCAAAATCAATGCAGTCATTACTTAATGACTGATTTATTTGCTAATGTTAAATAGATCTTGGTTGGAAGCAAAGAACACATGAAAGATATTCAATTGCGTTTTGTTGAGTACCCAAGGAATTTGCCTGTGTAGATTATAAGCCCTCTGGGTAATTTTTAGAAGAGTGAGGATTCCAAAACAACTTGTGTTCATAGGTCGGTGGACAAGCAGCCTGCCATTCAAAAAGAATGATGGAGCTCTGCATAGTTGAAAGTCAGGAAACGTGTACCTCAGAATTGTATCCTTTCATAGTATGCATTCAATGTGTGTGTTGAGCAAATAATCCTAAAATGTTGGATTATCTGAACAAGAACTTAGAATCAAGAGTAAACAAATGCTTATTAACAATCTGAAATGTACAAATGATACAACACTGCTTGCTTATTCCAACTGTATGATGAGCAAATAATGAGAGATGTTCTAGTGTAGTATAAATAATGTCACCTTGGTGTTGGAGGAAGGCTTACAACCTGTAACATACAGATGACACAAACTTGTTTGCTAAAAGATAGAACTTGAAGAAATTGTTGGTAAAGTTCAAGGATTGTAGCTTTTTTTTTTTTTTTGGATTGTAGCTTTAAGTATGGATTACATCTCCATTTAAAGAAGACCAAAATCCTCATAATTTGACCAATAGGTAATATCATCTAAATGAAGAGAAAATTGAAATCGTTAAGTAATTTATCTTTCTTGAGTCCACAATAAATGCTCATGAAATCAACAGTCAAGAGATCAAGCAACAAATTTCACTGGGTGCATCTGCTATACAAGACCTCTTTCAATGTTTTGAAAGACAAAGATAGCTATTTCTTTGAGCACAAAAGTTAGCATGTCAAGGTATTTACACGTGCTTCATATGCATATGAAAACTGGGCATGGACTGAAGTAGAGGCAAGATAAAATGGCTCATTTGAACATGGTATTGTTGATGAATATTGAAAGTACCAGAAGAACAAACAAAGCTTGGAAGAAGCACAGCCAGAATTCTCCTTAGAGGCAAGGGATGTGAGACTTCTTGTTATGTATTTTGGACAAGTTATAGAGAGAGACCAGTCCCTGAGAAAGAACATCATGCTTGGCAAAGTAGGGGTGCAGTTAAAAAGATCAAAGCCCATGAAATACAGTTTGACATGATGCCTACAACAATGGAATTAAGCAGAAGAACAATTGTGAGGCTGGCCTAAGGTTTTCAGTGTTTCATTCTATTTTGCATAAGGTAGTTATGAATCTAAACCAACTTGAGGGCACGTCACAGCCACAGTCCCAGGGTTATGAGTAAAATGACTTCCTAAATGTGTCTGTAAGGATTTTTTGTTCTGTTGTCACAGATGTGTAAGTTTTTATTAAGTTTATCTTCACCCAAACAGACAAAAATTGGCAAAGTCTTTTCAATTATTTAAAATATGCATATGCAGTGTGGAAAGCAATTATGATAATGTATTAAAAAAGGAATTATTTCAATTGCTTCAAAGTTAAAGATAAATGTCCATAAGAATAAAGTGGAATTCAAAGAAACAGGCCTGTGCACAAAAATTGAGATCAGCTACATATAATATTTGTAATATACAAGAAGGTTGGCCTTAGTCCTATTGTGCTAGTCCAGGTAGGCTGGAGAAACAAATTTATAGACATGCATATGGATATAAGGAAAGGGTTTATATACAAAAGGAATGGAACACTGAGAAAGCATCCCAATCCAGTCCAGTTCAAAGTCATAAGTCCAATATTAGCCCATAGGCCCAATACCAGTCTATAATGTCTCCTTCCGATTCATGAAGTCATAGGTCAGTGGGTGCAGAGTCCCGGTGCTGCAGGGGTCTCCCCATGGCTCCTCACTTCCAGGGCTCAGGGTTCATCAAAAGCATCCAGTGTTGTCAGAAGCAACTCATGGCTGGCAGGGGTCTCCCCATGGCCTCTCCAGCTTCAGAGGTCTGGTTCCATCTGGGCAGAGCCATGTGGCTTCTCTGGCTCCTCAGATGCTGCCATCTTGTCTTGTCTATGATTAATCATCTCTGAGAGTAACTCCCAACAACCAGGGAGATAGTTTCTCATTTTCACCAGGGAAATATCGTGAGATTTCCCAGAAGGCTCAGGAGAAAGCCATGCCCACACGGAGGCCTCATTGGCTACTCAATGGCTATCTCCAGATTAACAGGCTTGACTCCACCCCGATATCTCAATCATGAAATTAATATAAGCACGTGACTGCCACATCTGTTAATTATCCAAACACATGCAGCAGATTCATGAGATGGTCATAACATAGCTTCTAAGTATCCCATTTCAGTGCTTTAATATGTGTCTCCCAATTTTTGTTTCTATGACCAACCACTCAAATTATAAAACTGCAAATCTGTGCCTGTTTCAATTTCCAAAACATAATAGAACTATTTGGAAACTCCACAATTAAAAAGAAAATGAAAATTGTCTGTGAGGAGGGTGGATCTAAGTAAGAAAACCTGTGCATGGTTTGACATTCATTGTCAAGAAAATGCATCATCAAACACAGTGCTGTCTGTGAGAGGATTATATCTTCACACCTTCAGGCAATTCTAATCAACACAATTATTATTTAAATTTATGCTCCAGCCACAAAAGCTAGTAATGGATTAAATTAATAATTCTATTGAAGTGTTGTCTGAAACTGATCAAATAAGCATTCATGATGCATTGGAAGTTATTGGTTATAGTAATGTAAAATTGGAAACAGGACAAAACAATAGTTGGAAAATATAGAGTTGGTGATAGCAAAAAAAATAGAGATAGCATGACAGAATTTTTGAAAGACAAACAATGTGCTCATAGAAAATATATTTTTCAATAATACAAATATTGCTATACACATGGACATCCCTATGTGATATAAATTGATGACTTCTATGGGAAGAGATGGTGAAGAAGAACAATATTACCAGCTAAAACTATGTCAAGGGCTAAATGTGGAATAGATCATCAATTACTCATATGAAAGTTCAGGATAAAGCTGAAGAAAAAAATTAAAGGAGTTCACAAAAGCCAAAATATGCCCTTAAGTCAATTCTACCTGAATTTTGAAAACAACTCAAGAACAGATTTGACACAAATGACAGAAGACCTGATGGGTTGTGGAAGGATATTATGATCCTCAACCATAGAAGAAATGCAAAGTCATTAAAAAGAAAAGGAAGAATGAAACTATCAACAATGATGTCAGAAGAGATGCTCAAAGTAGCCCAAAGCTAAAGCTAATGTAAAAGGGAGAAATAAAAGAGCTTAATTGATAGCTTCAAAGGGCAGCTCGAGAAAACAAAACAAAAAAAAATTATAGTAAAATGTATAAAGGCCTAGAAGGAGAAAAACAAAAAGGAAGGACACATTTGGCATATATTAAACTGAAAGGAGTAAAAAAAAATCATGTCTCAACTTGCAATCTTGAAAGTCTTTATTGCCAAGATATTGACAGATGCAGAAAGCATCAAGAGAAGATGGAGAGACTGCAGAGTCAACATGAGGTAGCGTATTGAAAAGTACCAGTGGCAGGGAAGTAAGAAATTCAAGCTTCAATGAAAGCATTAGCAGAAACAAAGAAAGAAAAATAAGAAAGAAAGACAGTAAGAAAGAAAGAAAAGTAAGAAAGAAAGAAAGAAAGAAAGAAAGAAAGAAAGAAAGAAAGAAAGAAAGAAAGAAAGAAAGATTACCTGCTGCTGACTCCCGCCTCTGCTCTCGCCTCTGGCTTCTCCTCCGCCGGGATGCCGTACTCCCCAGTCACTCCAGCCGTCTCCCCCAGCAAGCGCGCCTGGCCTGCGGAGGAGGGCGCCATGCGGCTCCGCTGTGCCAAGCTCTCTGAGCACGCCACAGCCCCGAGCCGGGGGTCCGCGCGGGCGGCAGGCTATGACTTGTACAGTGCCTATGATTATACAGTCCCACCCATGGAGAAAGCCTTGGTGAAGACGGACATTCAGATTGCCCTGCCTTCTGGGTGTTATGGAAGAGTAGCTCCCCGTTCTGGCGTGGCTGCAAAACACTTCATAGAGGTAGGAGCTGGTGTCATAGATGAAGACTATAGAGGAAATGGAGGTGTTGTTCTGTTTAATTTTGGCAAAGGAAAATTTGAAGTCAAAAAGGGTGATCGAATTGCACAACTCATTTGTGAGTGGATTTTTTATCCAGATATAGAGGAAGTTCAAGCTTTGGAAGACACGGAAAGGAGCTCAGGGGGATTTGGCTTCACTGGAGAGAACTAAGACTTAAGCCAAAAGTTGAAAATGCACCATCTATTATTATTTTTTGTCCTTTCTTCAAATAAAGTTTTCATTCAACAGTAAAAAAAGAAAGAAAGGAAGGAAGGAAGGAAGGAAGAAAACATTTCCAGGAATTAATGAAATACCAATAGAAATATTTCAATAGCTGATGAAGAACTGGGAGCTCTCACTTGTTTATGCCAGGAAATTGGAAGACAGCTACTTGGCCAACTGATTGAAAGACATCTGTGTTGGTTGCCCAATTCAAGAATATGATCCAACAGAATGATTACACTATAGAACAGTATCATTCAAATAAAACCCAAATAAAAATCTGATAAAGATTATCCAACAATGGTTGCAACAGCACACTGATAGGAAACTGTCAGAAGTTCAGGTTTGATTAAGAAGAGGACATGGAACACAGAATATTGATGCCGATATTAGATAGATCTTGACTCAAAGCAGAGAATTCCAGAAGGATTTTTGTTTGCGCTTTAGTGTCTATGCAAAGGCATTTGACTGTGTGAGCCATAATAATATGCAGATAACCTTGCTAAGAATAGGAATTCTAGCATACTTCATTGTGTTCATTCAGTACGTGTACATGACAGTTATGCCAACAGAACAAGGAAATGTTGCATGGATAAATACTAGGCAGATGTGTCTCAGTTCTGTCCTCTTCCATTGTACTTGTTTCACCTGTATACTAAGAAAAACATAACAGAAGCTGGCTTATACAAATAGAATAGACATAAATATTTAAGGAATGCTTATTAATAACCTTTTATATACAAATGGTATAATTTTGCTAGTTGTGAAGATGACTTGAAATACTTACTGATAAAGCAAAGAAGACCAAAATCATCACAATTTCATCAATCGGTAACTTCATGATAAATGGAGCAAAAGTTGAAGATGTCAAGGATTTTTCTTGCAAGGATGAACAATTACTGCTCATGGAAGGAGCAGTCAAGAAATCAAAAGGAATGGTGCATTAATTAAATCTGCTGCACATGATGTTTTTGGAGTACTTAAAACAAAGATGTTACTTTGAAGACTAAAGTTTGCCTGACCCAAGTCATGGCATTTTTCCATCGCCTCATATACTTGCAAAAGTGGGATATTAATTGAGGAAGATCACAGAAGAACCAGTGCACTTTAACAATGGTGCTAGAGAGGAATACTCAATTTATCATGGGCTACAAAAAGAAGACAGCAGTCTGTCTTTAAGTAAATAAGGCGATAGTCCTTCTTAGAGGTAAATGGTGAGAATTTACCTGATGGACAAATGGAGAGGTAGATGGTGAGAATGCATATCACTTACCTTGGACATATTATCAGAAATGACCAGTCAAGAGAGAAGGACATCGTGCTTGGTAAAGTGGAAAGACAGGGAGGAGAAAGAGGTCCTCAGTGAGTTGGATTGACATTGCAACTTGCCTGCAAGCATGGACTCAGACAAAGGAACAATTGTAAGTATCTTACAGGAATCTGCAGTGTGTAGCTCTGCTGTGCAAAGGGTTGCCATGTGTTGTGACTTCATCAATGACCCCTAACAACAATAAACACTACAACATACTTTAGTTTAACTAGGGTGCCTTGAAAAATGATCCTATTTGTTTCTTGGGATAAAGTGATTTTGAGACCATTGACTATAACTGGATATCTTCTCAAGCTATTGACATTTTGCAAAAGGTTTATGAGAAAACTGCTCCACAAAAAAAGGAATTTTTGTGTTTGTTTGTTTGTTTTATGGATACTTGTTTGGCAAAAGCCAGGAAAATCTCAAAGATATAGGAACCAGAAGAAGGTATAATTTTAAGTGCAAGGAATGAAGAAAGTGTGGCTGACATCTGGAAAGTGGTAGAAATTTATAGATTATCAAAGCTCCTAAAGTTGGGATCACACATGGTTGGACATTGCAATATTAAGTGAGCATTCTGGCATTAGCATGACTTTGGTCTGATGGTTACCAAAGTAATGTAGGAAGATTGGTTATATAAAAACGCTGTTATATTCATCAATCTTTTATGCAAGAAGGAAACTCATAAAATGGTTTTGTAGAATGAATAATACATGAGGATGGGTATATTAGTCTGGGTAGACTAGAGAAGCAAATTCATAAACATGCATATATGTATAAGGAAGTGATTTATATACAGAGCAATTGAACATTGAGAAAACACCCCAAATCAAGACCATAAGGCAGATACTAGCCCATATGTCCAACACCAATCTAGAAAGTCTTCTTCAGACTCACGAAACCGAGGCAATGAAGCTGAATGCAGGAAGAGCACAGGTCAGTGGGTGGGAAGTCTTGTAGTTGCAGTGGCATGGTAAGCATCTCAGCAGGGGGAGAGCTCTCCATGTGGTTTCTGGCTACATCAGGGTAGGTCCATATGACATCTCTTCAGAGATGTCTCACGGGGAGTGAGCAGAGAGAGACTAAGAGCCTGTATCCATCTTCAAGAAGGAAATTTAGGAATTCCCAGAATTCTCAGGAGACGGCAATGCCCACACAGAAGTCGTATTGGCTATACTCCTATTCACAGACTAGACTCCTGCCCTTCACAGCTACCAAGTCCCCACCTAATCCCAGATTATGCAACTACCACAGTGAGTTTTGATGAATCAACATGACCCAGACACAAAGTGCAATGACTGAGTTGAAATATTACAGCAATTATTTTAAGTAATTCCAAAATGGCGGCTCTGATATATGGTGTATTTATAAATCTCATAATACATTTATTTTATTAATTTTATAAATACTTTATGTAGACCATAGCATTATAATATAATATTATCTATAAGAAATAGATCATTTTTCTATAACAAGATATTTTCATAGCTAGTTTTCAAAAGAGAAGTTAGAATCCAGTTGCATAAAGAAAATTGCTTCACTTAAATGAGGAATATAACAGCAGACCCATATAAATCAAAGAAATTATTACCAAATAAATATTTTAGTTTTTCAAATTTAATCTCTTGATTCATTATAATTTTAACCACCATGTCAAGTTTTTCCACTAAAACTGACCTAATTACTTGGATATCAGTGAGCACATGCTAGGTTCTAAAATGTAGAAAATGAAAGCAGGTTTTTTGAAAGCCATGTTCTGCCAAGATGGAAGACCACCATTAAAGTAAAGTGACACATCTTTCTCCTGTGAAAAACTGGTGGTTTTGAATCATGAATCTTTTCTCAACAGCCGAGTGTTGTAACAATGGTATTAGCAGGCCTAGTGCTGATTTCATAGATATTAGAAATTTTCAAGATTACATACTTTCGCTTTTTAGGCAAAGGGAGATCTTCAATATTAGACTTAATGTTTTCTTTCTATGCATTCACTATTCCAACCTAAAAGAAAAGCATCCAACTTCTGTGGTAATTTAGCATTTTCAAAACAGCCCTCATAATAATGTAGTTGAATGAAAAGCACAACTGATCATAAGGCAAGCCAATATTCATCCTATTCTTATATTATGAACTACATTTATCTATATTGTGTAGCAATTTCAATAACAGACTTGTAATTTGAAATCCATACTAAGTTTTTCTTGCAAAATAAACTGAGGCATGTATATATATTGATTGTAAATGGTTATCTGTTCTGAAATATTAAAATATATTATAAGATGATCTAAATTGTCAATTGATTGGCTGAACTGTAAAATGCTAAGATACTGACAGAATTGCTATATACATATATGTACATATGTCTACATAACATTAAGGACACTGTATATTTAAATCCACTGTGATTTTTTTTGAAAACTGAAAGAGCATTTGAATAAAATTGAAATTCAAATTATTATTCAACTTTAATAAATATTCTCTATGAATTAAATATAATTTTTTTTTCAAAAAGTAGTGAAACTCCGGCATATGTTGAAATGGTGGGTGCCTTTTCAAAAACATTCTTCCATAAAAGCTATACCAAAAAAATAAAAGATATGGTTTTAAAATTATAAAACTAAAACTAGACTAAACTCATTGCTTGCAGTTTGATTTGAACCCATTTTGACTACTGGTGAAAAGAATAGAACTGTCATAATGGGTTTCTAATACTGTACATTTTTATGGGAGTCAAACTCCTCATCTTTCTCTGATAAACTGGCTAGTGATTTCAAACTGCTGACTTTGGAATTAGAAGCCCAACATGTTACCCATTATGAACCTATTATGAAATTGGTACCATAAAATATATTAAATCCAAGAGGTTTTGTGTTAGGCTACATTCTCTAGAGAAGTACAATGAGTGATGCATTTATGTGTGTACATATGCTAACAGATTATCTTATGGAAAGGCTTACACAGTTGCAGAATGAGTAACTCTATTCATTTCTGTCCATGTGGCGACTAATGAATCAGGAAGCAGGAAGTTGAAGCAGGGGGACCACAGATTCATGGATCCATTCAAATGAATCTGAAGTTGGCAGTACACTGATGGCTCCTGGGATCAGCAATCAATAGGCAGGTCAATGAACCTGATGCAGGATCAGGACCTAGCAGAAGTGACAAACCTTTCCATGGTTTGATTAAAATGGATCACGACCCACCCCAGAGGAGTCTTTCTTTCAATTGCTTCAAAGGTTGTGACCAGATGAAATGGGTTACACTCCACCACAGCTGTTGGCTGCTCACAGAGTTAATTATGTTATGTTAGACACCATTCTGGAGTTGATTATGTTGTGCTAAATTACATCATGGTGTCTTGCTGCCAAATTTCTGAAAACCCTGGCCCAGGCAAGTTGACATAAAGCCTAATTATCTGTGTGAGTCAGGGATGACTAGAGAAATAAATCCAAGGACATTCATAAATATATAGGAAAGAGCTTTATAGTGAAGTGTAAATGTATATAGAGAAAATGTCCCAGTCCAGTCGAGATGTAGTCTGTAAGTCTGATATTGGCCTTTATGTGAAATACTAATCCATACTTTCCTCATTAAGCACACAAAACATGTGCAATGATGCATGTGTTAGTTTGGGTAGACTAGAGAAACAAACTCATAGACACACATATGGATATAAGGGTATGGTTTATATATAAGAGGGATAGGACATTAAGAAAGCATCCCAAACTAGTCAAGGACAAAGTCATAAGTCCAATATTAGCCCATATGCCTGATACCAGCCTATAAAAATCACCTTCTGACTCACAAAGTCACAGGTCAGTGGGTGAAGAATCCTAGCGCTGGCAGGGGTCTCCCCATGGATCCTCGCTTCCTGGACTCGGGGTCCATCAACAGCATACAGTGGTAGTAGAGGCAACTCAGTATTGACAGGGATCTCCACGTGGCTTCTCCAGCTTCAGCGGTCTGATTCCATCAGGGCAAGGCAGTGTGGTTTCTCCTCTGACTCCTTTAGCTCCTCAGACACTGCCATATTTTCTTGTCCGCACTTCGTTGTCTCTGAGACTAACTCCCAACAACTGGGGAGATAGCTTCTCATCTCCATGAGGGAAATACTGTGAGATTTCCCAGAAGTTTCAGGAGAAATCCATCCCCACATGGAGGCCTCACTGGCTACTCAATGGCTATCTCCAGATTAACAGACTAGACTCCACCCCTACATCTCAATCATGAAATTAACATAAGCACATGACCACCACAATGCTCAATAGAGGAAGATCACAGACCAATGGGAAGAGTCTTGTGGATACAATTCTTGTAAAACCCAGGTCTCTGAGTGAGTCCTCAACAGGAAGGTGAAGGAGAGAGAGAGAGAGAGAGAGAGTTCCCAGAATCCTCAGGGGAAGGCCATGCCTACAAGGAGGCATCACCAGGTTTTGAACTGATTGAGAGGCTAGACCCCACCCATTTCACTCTTAATATCCCCAAGTTGACACAAGATTAAGGAACTACCATACTATCACAGAAAAATATTTAGTAAAGGGAGATAGATGAAATTATTTTATGATAAATATTAAATAATAGTATGTCAGAATATTAAATAATAGTATGTCAGTATAAATCATTTTAACAAATCATTAGAGAAGTATCCAGCACCTTATAGAACCCTTAATTGCTGCATTCCCATGAACCACATTATTTGGGGTTAAACATGTGTATAGTTCTCTTTCCTTCAGTTGGACCATCTAAGTGTCTTGCCAATTGCCAATGACACTTTTTATAATTGCATATAATTGCATATAATTGCATTTGTTGGCATAGTTTAAATCCCTCAATTTCTGGAGGCTTGTTTTGTGAAAATCCCTTCAGTGCAGTTTGAACCACTTTCTTCCATATTATTTCACCTGAGACAGGTCAGTATGAATATTTTTTGGATACTCTCTGCATTGCTCAAGATATTGTTTAAATAATTCTCCAAAACTTCATCCTAAGGCTTGTTTTCTTTAGTTGTTTAATTTGAGAGATACAGAATGTGTTTTCCTTCTTGTTTTCTTGTGCATGTCTTCACATATTTCCTTGAAAAACAGGTAGTCCACCACAAGTCCGCTACTTGTTTAAAAAAAAAGCGCTCATCAAGTGAAATCAAAGATCAAGGAGATGCTCGTTTGTCTTTGTGAGATGAGAGTGATAGTGCATTTGGAATTAATTTTACCAGGTCATACAGTTAAGCAAGCTTTCTATTTAGAGATTTAGAAAAGATTTCATAACAGTGTGCAATAAAAAAGGTCTGATTTGTGGCAGACAGAGGACTGGTTTTGCCCCCACAACAAGGTACTTGCTCACAGAGCTATTTCAGTGCACCAGTTTTGGGTAAAGACCAGCATTCCTCTCTTGCCTCATGCACCTTTGCACTTTACCTTGATCTATGCAACTTGTGTGTGCGTGTGTGTGTCTGTGTGTGTGAATGAAGAGGGACATGAACAGACAGCAATATAATGATATTGGAAGAGGTGAATAAAAAAACGAAGGAGGTGCTATCAACCATCCAAACAGATTTTTGAAAAACATTCTCCTTGAAGGTGAAAGGTTGCTTTGCAAAAAAATTAAATACATAGCTGAGCACCCCATTGTATTCAACATCATATAGCTGAGCATGCCATTGTGTTCAAGGTCTTATTTGACTCCCATGGACTTGTCTTATTTTTCTTCTTCTTCAAACTGAACTTAATATAGCAAGTCAGCATTTAACACTAGCCCCAATCTAAGAATAATTAGTTCTTATGACAAAGCACTGCTCAATGATAATGCTCAAGAAGAGCTCACTGAAGATAAAGGTAATGGAGAAAAGTCTGACAAAGAAGTCAGATGGTGCTTGGTAATCGTGCCTGCGATCTGAAAGGCGTGTCTTTACCTACAACCATCTAAATGCAGCTTCAACTAAGTCTTCTCAGAAAAAAAAACACACTAATGCATATGATCCAAGGATTAAAATAATAAAATGCAATTTAGGAGGAAATAGTGTCATTTCTTAAGTTGTGAACACTCGGTGTACAGAGGCTGTGATTTATAATTAATGCCAGATTCAGTAGAAGTGCCCCTATGTGGATTCAGCATCTGGTAAATCCCCTCCAGTTCTGGTTCATGAAAAGCTTTGTGACCAGGCAGAGAACATTGTAAGTTTAATCATGCAGATATACTCAGTTTAAAAAGTAATATCTTCTCATCTGATCATATTTTCATACATTTTGAACTTGTTTCCATTTTAAATATTTTACATTTTATTTTTTAATTTAAAAGTTTCTGTTTCTTTTTTTTTTTTTTTCAGAATTGTTCCTGTTGGTTGGGGGGTTATTGGTTTGTCTGCTTGGTTGCTTTATTCCTTTATCAGTTTTGTATGACATTATGTGTATGAAATCTAAGATCAGATGATGTATGGGAGCAGTAACTTGTATGATAATTACTTAGAGGCATGGAACGGAAGCTAACGCAGGACAGGAGTGGTCATAATATGATTGAATAATTAAATTGAATTACATGTGAAATATATGCAAAAAACTATTAAGATATGAGCAATTATTGTGCTGTTGTAGTTTACCCCAGAGCTTATTTGGTTGGTGATACTGAGTTAGTCCATGATCCTTTCCCCAGATATATTTGAGATGATTCAAGTGTGTTTCATTGGATGAGGCACATACATACCATCTTATATATTGTATTTGCAATGAAAATGCTATTGGTCTTGAAATATTCTATCATTTTATTTCTGGTGTTATGCCTATCTCAAGATGATATATTTCCAATTCTGAAAATGTTGAAAGTATCCAGCATTTACTGTCCAATCTTTAATAACCATAAATGCATTTTGATTATATTTTTGCTTAATTTTAGAAGTTGGTAAATATTTAATGTTTTCACATTTGGAATTAATGCTTGGTATATAAAATTGAATAGTAATCATGTTAGTGGTCTATTTGGAAGGTATTTGGATATAATCTTATCCCAGAATTATACTTCAGGAAAAATCATTAATGTCCCTCTTTCTTTAAAGATTATTGTACTGAGGCCGAGTGGCATAGTGGAACTGCGGCCCACTGGGACGGAGGTTCAATTCCAGCAGTGGGGCTGGGCCTCCTACTCCCACCACCGGAGAGCAGTGATGCCCCCCCCAAAAAAAAGATTATTGTACTGGGGACTCTGAAAACTCTGTGCACGATCCATACATCAATTGCATCAAGCATATCTGTGCATATGTTGCCAGCATCATTTTCTAAGCATTTACTTTTTATTTGATCTTTTGATATCAGCTCCTTTTTTCCCCTACCCCCTTCCACCTGCACAACCTCTCATGACCCATTTATAAATTATTTTTTTGCGTATCTTATACTAATCACTGTCTCATTTCACTCATTTCTGTGAGTGTTTCTGTAGCTCATCCCCTTTGGGGGAGCATGGGTGTGCTATGTATCAGCTATTTCACTTGGTTGCCCTACTCCCCACAGGTTCCTTCCTTCTTCCTGGTATCACTTTTCCCACATCTGTTTCTGAGGGGTTTGCCCGAACTGGATTCCATGTGTCATGAACTCTTATCTGTGCCAGTATTCATGCTCCTGTCTAGCTCGAAATAACAAAATATGAAGAACCTCACAAAACAAGAGGAATATTGTGCGTTGCATCTTGGTGCTATAGTGAGCCCTGGATAACTCACACCTTTCCTGATACCTTTCTGTTAAGGGATGTCCTATTGTCTATAAATGGGCTTTAGAGCTCTTCTCTGACACCTTGCATTCTCAATTGTATTTTGATGTTGCTGTTTTGGGTTGTTTAATGCCTGTTACCTGACCCCAGTGACACCTCATGATCACAAATGCTATTGTGCTTTTTCCATGTGGCCTTGTTGCTTATTTGCTAGATTACTACTTAACTTAAAACCTTTAAGCCCCCATTTACTATATATTTTGATAGCCACGAACCATCAGTTTTCTTCACCACATTTGCTAATGCACACATTTGGTTTCAATAATCTTGTTGAGGGTGAGCATCAAAGAATGACAGGATGTTAGAAGAAAGTGTCCTTGCAGTGAGGGCTTGAGCAGAGGCCCAAAGTCCATCCACTTCTTCAATGTATTGACATATAAATATATGTACATAGGTCAATAAATCTATTTTTATGAATTCATATATTTACATAAGTACATCCCTATGCATATACTTCTATCCAAAGCTTTACTTCCTAGAGCTTTCTTCTGTTCCTTTCACCTTCCTCCTGTCCCACCATCATGCTCCTCCTTCCTCTACCTCTTTGTAAATCCTGTCAGCTATACATTGTCTTTTATTAGGTAAGTTTAGGCCATTGACACTCCACATTATTGCCACCATCTGTGTGTTCATTTTTGTCATCCTATCTATCTTTTGCTGGATATTTTCCATTTCCTTTAATAGCAGCGCATTGTTCTTTTGTGATGACCTTCATTCTCTCTCTGAGGCAATGTTATTTTGTTAGTTGTTTTGGACATGGTCACCTCTGGATGGAGTTTCACTGTTTGGCAGTCTGCTTGGTGGATGTTGGTTTTCTGGGTAAGTGAGTTGGCAAGGATTTTACACGGGCATGGGTGTCTTATGGCATATTCTTTGATATTTTCACTGTTCAGGAAGACTCTCACTTCATCATCTATCTTCACACATAGTTTGACAGAGGGTTCACAAGTTTGTGTGTTTTCTTTCAGGTTCCAGAAGATCTTTTTCAACTCTCTCTTCTTCTTTATGGTATATGTTGATAGGTCTGAGCATATTCTTACCTGAGCACCATTATATGTGACAGCCATTTTTTCTCTTGCTGCACTTAAAATTTCCTCTTTTTCCTCGAAGTAGAATAATTTAAGTATTATGTATCTTGCTGACTTCTTCCCGGAGTTTAGTCTAATTGGTGTCCTTTCTGCTTCCTGGATGGATGTCTGATTCAAATTCATTACAATGGGGAAATTTACTTAGAGCAATGTCTTCGTTAATTTAGCTTTTGACTTCTTTGTTTTGTCTTGTTCTGGAAATACAATTATTTGACTATTGCTCCTCTTCAAAGCATCTATCATTGTTCTTAGGCTTTCTTCAGTCTCTTTGATTATCTTGTATATTTGTCTTTCCTGTTCATTGAAGTCTGCCTGATTGTACTTGAAATTTCTGGGATGAGTCTGTGCCTCTTCTCGTCTGTAGATGAGGTCTGTTATCTTGTGTTTTGCTTCTATTGCCATTAGTTTTCATGCTTCCCTTTGGTGGGTGGAATTCATCACCTTTATAGTGGACTTCATCTCCTCTATCATTGTAACCTTATTCTGTGTTGCTATCCTTTATTAAGCCAGCAACATTGCAAGAATTAATTTATGTTGTAGACCATTTGTTTCTTCTTGTTAGGTAGGACTTCTACCACTGTTGCATTTGTTTTCCTTGTTTACTTGTTGAGGGTGTTGAAGTATGCTGCTGTCTGTCATTTTGGAAGAACTGGATGCCATGTTCAAGTTGGACCAGTAGGTACTGAACTCATTCTCTGTGTAACTGCTAATAGTGATTTCAGGGGACTACCTGTGGCCTACTACAATGGTGGATCAGGCTGTTGTTTAGGCGAGACACCTTTGTGACTCAGTGGCTAGTATTTGTTGGGGCCTTGGAGGATGTCCAGAGGCTGCTGACTTTAGGTATGCCATTGGACCCAGTTGGGAAAGGCCTGGAGAATGTGCACTTACCTTATACAGACTGTGTGCCTTTTAACGTCTCCATGGAATCTAAATCTGGAAGACCTAGGTTTGGCTTGTGCTGTGGCTGTGGCATCCAGCCCCTTGTTTTCCCTGTTTTCTTATGCTAAAATCTTAGGCTGTGGTCTTGGTATTATAATTCTTCAGATTCACAAAGGAAAACAGCCTAGAATTGCAAGTATTAATTTTATTTTTAGTAAGAGTTTTGTTGGGAGGCCCTGTATTATACTTGTGCTGTACTATCCCCCAGCAAAGAGGGGCCAGAGGAGCTGAGAATGTTTGGGGTGACTGGGTCTGAATTCTCCCTGGCTGTACTCTTATATCACTCTTGTTCTCTTCTGCACAGCTGTGCAAACTGTGCTCCAGGGATCTATATTCTGTCATAGGTAAATATCCTAGGGGTTCTTCAATTGCTGCAAACTAATAACTAATAATTACTTGGACCACCCTGGTAGGTGTGGAGCTGGGAAGTGCAGGAAGGGGATAGCCTATACTGTCACTCCAATCTCTGCTGTGCATGGAGAATTCAAAGCGTGAAAACACAGGACTGGGTGGATAGCAGAGATGGGGATTCCAGAGTGGGGTGTTGTGGTTTGTTGTCAGAGGCTCTCCATGAACCTACCATTATGGCCACCCTTATACAGCAGTGTGGGGAAATTATTGTACATTGTCTCAGATCTTAGGCATATAGCAGAGGGTGTTAGATGTTCCCTCTTTGTATCTGGTGATGGTTTAGCAGAGCCTGCTGAAAGGTGAGGTGAACTTAAAGAGTTTAAACAAATTCTTGATTTGCTCCATGGGCAAAAAATGTAGGGGGAGGTCTGAAACAGCACTCCATCTCTCAATCTCCTTGCTTATCTTTTGACTTCCTTAGCTTTTAATTTTGTGAATTAAGAGTAGGAGCACCAGGCTGGTGATTCTACTTGGACACCATTTTGACGTTCCTCTAGATGTATCATTTTGATGATAAATGGATTGCTGCTCTCCTTTGTCATCTCTAGTATAATAGTACATATTATAGTCCATTTGATCACCTTATTAAAGTGGCTACAATCAATTACTATCTGTTAGTACCAGAGGTATAAACACTTGTGTATTTTATTTCATTTTATATTATTCCAATTTTCCTTGATTCGCACTGGTATATTCCAATTTCTGATTATGACTTTATTAACATAACAAAATATATACATTCCAAAACAGGTTCTTACTTACAGATGGTGGAGTTTGGACTCCAATGTTAATAATAATGATAATAATAATAATAATAATAATAATTTTATCGTGAATTGGGAGAAGGGGTGGGATTAAAATTTTAGCTCATCAACTCTGCATTCAACAGTTCAACTTCATATCCCACATATTATTTAACCCACCCACACCACACTCATGTTGCAGATCTTTTGTGAAATATTTTGATGCACCTAAGTGGCTGATTTTTAGGAGGTCCCAGTCATCTAGTGTGGTGGTCATGTGCTTATGCTAATGTCATGATTGAGATGTCGGGGTGGAGTCTAGTCGTTAGTCTGGGGATAGCCATTGAGTAGCCAGTGAGGCGTCTGTGTGGGCATGGCTTTCTCCTGAGACTTCTGGGAAATCTCACGATATTTCCCTCATGGAGATGAGAAGCTATCTTCTCCAATGGTTGGGAGTGAGTCCCAGAGATGACGAACTACGGACATGACAAGCTGGCAGCTTCCGAGGAGCTGGATGAGGCGGAGGAGAAGCCACATGGCCTTACCCTGATGGAACCAGACCTCTGAAGCTGGAGAAGCCATGTAGAGACCCCTGCCAGCCCTGAGTTGCTTCTACCACCACTGGATGCTGTTGATGGACCCTGAGCTCTGGAAGCGAGGAGCCCTTGGGAGACCCCTGCCAATGCTAGGACTCTGCACCCACTGGCCTGTGACTTTGTGAGTCAGAAGGAGACTTTATAGATTGGTATTGGGCATATGGGTTAATATCAGACTTATGACTTTGAACTGGACTGGGCTGGGATGCTTTCTCAATGTCCCATTCCTCTTGTATATAAAACTTTTCCATATTTCCATATGGAATCTATCTAATTCTTTATGAGAATCTGTCTGAACTATCAAAATGGCACACTTTTCATAAGTTTACTCTTGCTTCATCATTGGAACTTTTTCCTTCATCAATTCTCATCACCTAAATGTATAGAAAGCACTTTATCGCTGCAAATTTTAACTCTGATTTAAAAATAACTCTTTGAGCAAAATTTACCTGAAGTTATAGAGCCCTAAGTGATACATTATTAATGTTTTATGTAGTCTTCTATTTTATCTGTATTTTATTTCTCACACTAAAAATGTATGCATGATATTCTCAGATTAGAAATTTGAAATTTCTCAATAGTTGAGAAATTAAACTTAGGATTCTAATTGAATAGTATGGAGTTTGATAGCACATAATTGCAGATTATTCAATATCAACCTTTGATATTAACCAGAAATATGAAAATGGGTATCTCTTTATCTAATAATATAATAAGAGATATTTTAGCTATAAATATTATGGTAAATTTAATGACGTGCAAAATGCTAAGGAAAATATCCAATATATAAAGGACTCTCAAAATAAGATTGCTGTCATAATAGCTGTCAGTGACAGTAATTTTGATGATAATACTACTGATGGCAATAACAGTAGTAGAAACATTAGTTGCAGTAATGGAAGTCATTTTAGTCTAAAAATTATTTTCAATTAGGGGTTCATGAATTTCTTTTAAAAAATATGTTTGTTTAGTTCTAAAATTTTACATTTTAAAAGGTTGACTTTAAAATTCTAAATTGTTTCCAATTAATTCTAATGTTTTTAATTTAACCACTCAAATTTTGATGGGATTTAGTATTTAGGTGACATAAAATATAGACTTATAAGAATTTCAGATGAAAATTATACTTTTTGGTACATAGCTACACCTATAAGTTAAATTTACATAAATATTTATGTTAAAATATTATGCATATAAATGTGATGTTTTTAATACAAGTTTTACATATTAGATAACATGCATATGTATGTCTTACAGGTGTGATAGGACTTTGTTTAAAAAAAACATATCTCTTGTAAGCAACTCATATTGCTGAAAATAAAATTTAGGTCACATCAAAGGCTGCAGTCAATACCTATCTTATTCTGATACCAAGAAAATCTATCTTTTGGATTAATTTTTAGAAACAATCCTCCTTTCCTATTTAGTGCAATACTTTTAAATACCAGACAAAAATGTTATAATTGTTTCATAAGCAAATGTCTATATTTTAAATGTTCCTGAGAGATTTTACACATCAGAGTGTTTTCTGAATCACAATATATATTTCACTTTCAGAATATCAATCCCAAGCTTGTTTAATTCTTCAATGTGTTCCAGCCACTTAAAATAAATCCTATATCCCTAGTGTCTTCTCTGATGAATTGTTGATCATATTTTCTGCTTTCATCCCCTTAACAGCTGTCTGGTGTTCTTTCCATCTCAACTCTAAGTTAAAACATAGTTATAAATCCTTTTAATGGGTGTACTGTAGCCTTAATTTTATGTGCTAACCAAGATGCTTTATGGCATGCCTGGCAATACACAACTTTTTGTATTCTTTGCCAAGTATTAATTAGTAGTTTTATAGCAGGTTTCAAGGACCCAGGGAATACACTTTTAAAAAGAAATATTAAAGGGCTTCTTCATCATATGTTTGTGTTAAGTCTGCAACTAGTACTTAAAATAGCTTTATGTCTTCACCTGTACAGATCTATAAATGTATTGCATTTCAGGAAAATTAGTTTTCTCGATTTTCATTCCCTTCCCACATTCATCAAATATTCTCTTGATTTCTACTCTTCTGGTGCTGTTAAACTTTTGGCAACATAGCCTCACCATAGACAATTTTAGCAAAATTAGTTACTTTAAACAAAAACTCCCACTGTATTCTTCAGCATCAATAAATTCATATTTAACATCGAAATCTTACAGCAATTGTTTAAATTTTAATTAGCTGGTATTGTTTTGTTTTATGAGATGGTCTCAGTTTCTCTTACTATGAGCTGATCAGCTTCAGTTTATTTTCCATATTTCTTCGGTATCTCACTTTCCCTCTAAAGCAAGGAGTAATAGCACTATTATTGGTTCTCATGAAGCCCCTATAAACTATCTTCAGAGTATAGTTCAACATAAAAAGATATAACAATAGGCTTTGAACAATTTTGCATATTTTAGAATTCCATTTTTTGTATCACATGATGATCACATGTGCAGAGTGAATTAATGAAGTATGTAAAGCTGTATTGCTTTCCATAACCTATTTTACAGATATATTTCTTCTCTTAGTAAGTCAATGTAAGCTTTATCCTAGCTGTTCACTATTCTTCATTATTGCTTTATATCTGAATATGGGATATTCATTTTAAAAGTTCTAAAAACAAACTCTATTAATATTACTATAGATCATAAGTCCACTTTTTAATTGAAAGAGTTGCTAAAGAAATTTCTCACACAATTTCCCCAAAATCGGTTGCCTTCATTCTTTTCCAGAATACATTCCGATTGCAGAATTTTTCATCTTTGTAACTTACAAACCTTTAATTCAATTATACATTGCAATAATAAATCAATACCTTTGATTTCTTATGCCTAACCCATGTGCTATCTCAGGTCTAACATCCAATCTTTCAGGAAAAACTGTTGGCTTGATCTTAAAATATAAACAGGGCACTTGTTTTATCTCTACCACTAATATTCTAGTTCAAACTAACATTAATCATCTCTGCCTTAACTTAATAAGTGAACATTTCAGGCTTTTGCTACATGAAACTCTGATAGTTGGCATTGTCACAGTAGTCATTCTAAATATTTTATAAACATAATCCTAGCCATGGTAATACTATACTCAAATTCTTATCAAATTTAAGTGAAATGCAGAGACTTAGCATAATATTTGAAGGGGTTTTCAAAGAGTGCGTGCAAAATATAAAGAATGGAAACAGGAAAGAAATAGGATATAAATAATGTTCAATTCCAGAGATTGCAAGTAAGACACAAGACAAAATATGTATGAATTATTGAATTAAAAACTGCAAACTATTTTTACACATCCAATGAATAGTAAAATTTGAAAAATCTGTAGTGATCTATGATAAACATTGCTTTTGCCTATATTAGAGTAAACAAAATTAAATAAGTAGTTTTACTGTGAGACTTTTCTGTTTTACAACATATCATCAAGTTCCTGAGTTTGTAATGACATTTTTTATCTGTGTAATATGGTGGTGGGATAGAATTCCTATGAATAAGTTGCTTTTATCAAGAGTTAGCTATATGAACAATAATTAGACAAGCACTCATATAAAAATGAAAAAGATTTTGAACTAGCAGCACCACAAAAAAGATTTTGAAATGGCCTGAGCAGAATATGACAGAAGCCCAATATCATTAATCATTATGGAGATTCACATCAAAGAATTCAAGAATATATTTTTATTAACTTTTTTGGGGGGCATCACTGCCCTCTGGTGGTCACGGGAGCTACCCAGCCTTGCTCCTGGAGAGCTGCTGCTGGATTTGAATCGCCAAGTCTGTGGGCTGCTGTCCCGCACTCAACCACTACGCCCCCAGGGCTCAGCCACAAGAATATATTTTCTCAACCCAATTAGAATGATAATTATCAAACAGCAAAATCAAGTGTTGACAAAGTTGAAGGGAAACTGGTTCTTCATACATTGTTGACAGTAGTATAAAATGATATCAGTGTGGAAAATTTTTTGGTTCTTTCTCCTATATTTGAACATAAACTTGCCATATGATCTTGAATGCCTAGTGCAGAAGGATTGAAATCATCGCTGCAACAATGGGCTGAAGCATGGAAATGATTGTGACCATGGCTTTGACTTGGCAGTGTTTTGTTCTGTAATTCAGAGGATTGTTATGAGTCAGAATGGACAGAATGGCACTTTAACAACAACATCATTGGGAGAGAGAGGAAAATGTGTTTCTTGTTTGTCATTGTTTGAGTAGTCATTGAATTTATGTTGCTCATTAAGGAATATTTTAATTCGAGAAATGTATTAACATTGTTGACAACACAATAAAATGTAAACGATATCCTTGAGTTTTAAATGTGGAGGCTGCACTGGTATATTTTGATATGACAATAGGAAAAAAATCATAGATAGACTAAATGAAAACAACATGGAAATTTTATCAAGGCTGTGTGAAACAATAAAAAAGAAAATGTTTTCTTGAATGATGAATTACCAATGTGGAGTTAAGATTGGTAGATTTCTTTCTGGTCTTTCCCTTGTGAAACTTCCCCACTGTTACTTGATATTTTTTTACTTTGTTTTAGTTTTTGTGGGGGGGGGGGCATCACTGCCTCTGGTGGTTGCGGGCGCTACCCAGTGCTGCTCCTGAGAGCTGCTGCTGGATTTGAACCGCCAAGCCCGCGGGCTGCAGTTCCGCACTCAACCACTTATGCCACCGGGACTCAGCCTTTCCCCTTTGTTACTTGAGCATTTTACTGCAGTGAATAATCCAGCATGGCTCTTGTAACTCTCACCAATGGAATCATTCTTGAAGAGTCTAGGTAAAGGAAGATAGCAAATGCTGACAGGATTATATGATTCTGTTGTGAGCTATTGTTAACAGGTTTAGTTGGATTTTTAAAGGCCTAGAAATCTGCCAAGGTGATTGATAAGTTTTTACCCTTTCCTGGGAAGGTGCCCTAGTGTACCATATTTTAAAGCTGTGCTGTGATCCATGTGGTTAGTAGATGTACACCCCCAGCAGCTCCGGGGGAGAGCATCTGGTCCTTCTACTCTCGTGGAGATTTGCACTCTCAGAATCCCACAGAGTCACGAAGAGTGACCATTGGCTAGATGACAATGAGGAAAGAGTGGGGTGTGCAATAGACCGTTTCAGAAGCAGGGAAAATGATGTGACCACAAACAAGAATTTGGAGCCAGGAGTGGAGAATGTCCCTGAGATCTGAAAACACCTGCGCAATGAACTTCTTTCCATGTACAGAAAGATGTCACACTGGGACAGGAGAAGAGGAGGCTGATCACTCACTGTAGCAGCCCTGTAACCAAGAGGCAGAGCACAGGGCAGAGTCTTTATTGTTACTGCTAGGTGCTAACTAGTTGGTTACCACCCATAACAATCCTATGTACAAAAGAAGGACACAATGCCTGTCCTCCACCATCCTAGCAATTATTCTGATGCTTGAGCTGTTGTGGCAGCCATACTGTCAATGCTTGAGGGCTTTTCTCTTTTCTGCCATCCATCTCTTTTACCAAGCAAAATGTCCTTTTCCAGGAACTAGTCTCTACTGACAACGTTTTCAAAGTATGTAATATAAAATCTCACCGTCCTTGCATCTAAGGTTTACAGTGGAAGTAAACATTTGGTGACTCATAGAACTGGAGTTAGTAGCCTTTGAAAAAGGGGTTATGGCAGAGTGGAATTCTCTCTGAGTATTTGTTGGCAGCTCTGAAGGAGCTTTGCAACACTTTGCACAGGGGGAGAGGTAAGTAAAGGGGCATGGATCTGAGGGCCTGACTGAAGGAATGACTGTGAAGATGAGGTCTCGACTAAAGAAGTATTGTTTCTCCAGATATCCTGTAGGTTTGTGTACATTTGAAGGCGGTATTTTTATTTCTCTGACTCTTCCTTCTAGAATTCTGTACTCTGGATTTTTCCTTGAGGGATTCAAATCTTATTTCCTTTAAGTTATTCTCTCATTTATTTATTTATCAATATATTTATTCATTTATTTATATGAATTTTGAGTTTAGACAACAAAAGGGAGTCTTAAGGCACAAAATCAGGGCTGTAAAATAAATGGGGTCCTGGTCATACTTTGGGCTGTTAATGACAAGGTTCTCAATTCAAAATCACCAATTGCTACACAGGAGAAAGGGGAAACTTCCCACCTCCATAAATAATTACAGTCTCTGAGACCCACACTTCTGTCCTGTTACATGGGCTCACTATAAGTCTTTTGATCCAATAGAAGTGAGATTTTAAGTGAAAATGTATAAAATAAGGTTGCCCAGGAAATTTTCTTATTACAGCACTAACTATCCTGGAAGATGCACAGGTCTAGGTCATTATTGAGAGAAGCATTCCATAGCATACACTCCTAGGCAATTTCTCCCCATCAATTCAGTTTTCTTAAAATTTCTCTCTAAGTATTATTATCCTTTGTCCCTTGAGAAAAATCCATCAATGTAACCTTTCATTATCTCAAAAATCAGTCTCCCTAACCTTCTGATCTGACCTCTGTAGGCTGAGTTTAACTGGCTCAGAGCCCCAAAGGCATTTTGATCACTAGTCCCAGGTTATGATTAGTACCCTGAAATTATCACCATTAGCTTCAATTTTGCTTCAAAGATGGATGAAATGATAGCTCTCTGAGATAACTGATCTTTGTGAAATCTTGTTAAGGCTAAGATATGCACTTAATCGCAAAAATACTTAACCACTTAGTAGCTATCTCTTCAATGATAATCCTAAGATATTGAATCTTTTTTAAGGATATTGAATCTTTCATTAGCTTCTGTCTGTAGCCAGTTTCTTCATTTGTCGAGATTGACAATATCCACTTTTTGTTTCTTTCCAGAGGTCTTCACAACTTTCCTTAAATTGTTTGATGCATTAAAAACACAAGCAACTCATATTGTTGCACTTTTATGGTGAACATTTAGGTGAACTTGTTACAAGACCTCATTTATTTGAGAAGACGTCCATTTGAGTTTTAGTAGAAATCTGATATGAAGCCCGACTTCAAATTTACTTTATTCCATGATAAGAAAATGTATCAATTTTCTAATGATGCTGTGAACAGATCAAGACAAGTGCATTATGCAGAAAACTTACCTACAACTAATCACTGATCCCAAGGAAGAAAAATGTGGCAGTCTACTTCCCTAACACATGAGCTGTGAGAATACCAGTGGAAGACTGAGGCCCATGGCGTAGTGGTTGAGTGCAGGACTGCGGCCCACTGGCTTGGCGGTTCAAATCCAGCAGCAGCTCTCCGGGAGCAAGGCTGGGCATCCCACTCCCACCAGAGGTCAGTGATGCCTAAAAAAACTCCAAAAGAATACCAGTGGGAATTCTATTTGGTCCTTTAGGATTTCTATGAGAAACCCATATACTCCAGGAAAACGGTCTATACTGAGGACAGATTCATGCGAATATAATACTTTATGTGCCATAGTTAACATAATTCAGGAAGGTCATTGGGATAATCATCAAACACATGCAAAACTAATATTGTTTTAAAGATAATTTTATTTGGAACTCTTACAGCTCTTATAACAATTGCACATCGATTGTAGCAAGCATAATTTTACATGTGTTCTCAATATCATTCTCTAGACATTTACTTTCTTTTTATTTTTCCAATTTCTATTTGAGCCCGTGGTATCAACTCTTTTTTTCCCTCCTCCCTCTTCCAAACCAATTTTTGATAGGTGAAAAACAGAAGTATTTCTTCATAAATATTACTGAATTTGCTTGGCATAATTTTAATGCAAATTGCAAAAACAAGTTTGAAAGATTCTAGAATATAATGAATGCAAGTGTTATGACCTTCAATTAAAATCAACTTAATAAATTTATGTGTGCATCTGTATTTTCACCTATATTTATTGAATATGAACAAGTGCTAGCAATAGTACATAAGCAAGTAGAGATATGGGGGCAGAATTTAACAATTGTTTACACAATTACCATTCTACTAATAATGAGTGTAAAAGAAGTAGAGTTAACATATGCTTGTTTTTTTACATGATAATTTAAATTACATAATATGTTTTAGGTGTTTTCATATTATAAAATGCTGTGCAATTGATATATACATATATAGATAAATTACATATTAATGCTAATATTTTGAGCAGTGTTTTAGATGTCTTAGTCATATTTGTGATCAGGCTTATCTCATTTGATATCAAGTTGCACCTAATTATAAATTTTCTCTAAGAAGTTTATTCCTATAACATTTTAAATTATTGTAATATTCTACACCTTTAGTAAAAACATTCATGGCTAATTTTGTAATGTCTAACTTAATTTGCTACTTATCACACAAAAATTAAACTTACTAATACTACTTCTATGTCTCAATAAATTTTAATTTTCTCAAATTACATAGAAGTGTTATTGGGCGAGGGTGGAAAAAAATCGTTTTCCCCACAAAATTGGGGTTACTTTTTCTTCTGAGATGATATTTAATTATGTGTAATGATTGTCACAGAATCCCAGAATAGTATTTCCTTATCTGAAAAGCTATGAAAGTAACAGATGAGCAGTATTTCAATATTCTGTAGAATATCTTAATAAAATGATAGTGCATTTGTGAATGAATAAATATTAAGTTTCAAATCCTTTGTCAAAATATATGCGAGCTACATATATGTATTTTTCTTCCTGTTTAGCAAGTGATTTGTTTCCTCCAAATGGTTATATCCCTGATAAGCATTAGATATTGAAAACTGCATCTATAGTACCTTAAGAATATTAATATACTAGAGTGTGTCTAGCATTTACTACACTTCAAATAATGTGATTTTAAATATACTTATGCAAGAACAACTAATAACTAATGATTAAAAGAAATTACATGCAACTCTTGAAACAGTTTCTTAATTGCAACTCATTAAGCTAAATTGTGGCATATTATCTCTATTATAATACCCAAAATAGAATTTTGTAATGGGCTTTCTGTCACTCTTTCATTGATTTTAGCATTAAGTTAGAATAACTGATATAAAAAATAACTTACAATCAGAGTCCTTTCGTCCTTTTATATTCATTATATAATTTAAATTATTATTAAAACTTGAAAATTAAATAATTTTAATACTCATAAATAGTTTAATTTTCAGTCAAAACTAAAAGTTTATTTAATATTATGGAAGTCAATCTCACAAAATGCGATATTTTCATGTGCATGCTGTTGTTATTGGATACCAATGAATGGATTTCAATTTCTGTAGACCCTATGTCCAAGAAATTGAAATATTGCCCAGTCTTATGCTATCCTTGATGTTTTAACCCATTGTTCCATGCATCTCAAAGAATGTCAGTTTGTTTTTCAACTCTGAACTTTACCAAGCATGATGTCTTTTGTGTGGCTCTCCTGAAAATATTTCTGAAGCATTACAGATATGCATAGTCTCACCATGCTTCATTTAAGGAACATTCAAATTGCATTCCTTCCAAGACTCATTTGTTCATTTTTCCAGTAGTCTACAGTACATTCAATAATTTTCATCAACCCTATAATTGAAATTCATTAATTCTTTGACATTATATCAATAATCCGGCTTTCATATACATGTTAGTTGGTCAGCAGTACTATGTCTTGGATCATGTAAAATTTAGTAGCTAAATAATACACTTTAAAGAGAGCTTTTCTGATATCCAGGGCTCAAAAAGAAAGTAAATGTCCAGAAAGTAATGATGGCAACATACGTACAAAGGTGCTTGATCCATTGATATATGGATTGTTAAAAGAGCTGTAAGAGCTCCCAATAAAATTATCTTAAAATATATGCAAAAAATAAAATATAGCTTTTCAGTGGTTTCTCCCAATGAAATATGTCCTTTCAATTCTTCACCATTGTTTCTATAAATATATATTGTGGATCTAAGTAAAATGATGCCTTTGACAATTTCAGCGTTTTCTCTGCTTGTTGTGATGTGTCTCAGTCCAGTGGGAAGTAGTTTTGTGTTCTATATGTTGACCTGAACCATACCCTGGAGCGTGTCATCTTTGATCTTGCTCAGTATGTATTCAAATCCTCTTCATTCAACAAGTAAGTTTGTGTAGCCTGCACATTGCAAGACATTCATGAATCTTCCAATCCTGACCTTATATTTCAGATTATTTGCAAGACATGAAGACTGAATAAATATAATGAAAAACTGCAACCTTGACACACACTGTTTCTTAAATTACCCATGTTAGATACTTTTGTTCTCCTAAAATTGCTATCTTTGGGTATCTGTGCAAATTTCACATGAGCAAAATTAAGCATTCTGGGATCCCCATTATTCATATCATACATACTTTATTATGATCCATATCATTGAATACCTTTTGAAAACTGGCAAAACACAGAGAAACTTATTTCAGGTTATTCTCTGCTTTCAGCTAAGATCCATCTGATATTAGCAATGCGATCCTTTGTTTCATGTCTTCTTTGAAAATACCTTGAATTTCTGGAAGATTCCTGTATATGTAATCATGAAACTATTTGGAATTTTATTAAGCAAATTGAATATGCTCTTGATATTAATAGCTGTTTGATACTTTCTTATTTCTGTCAGATAACCATTTTTAGAATGGGAAAAATATGAATCTCTCCCAGATTATTATCCAAAGCACTGACTTCCAAATTTCATGGTATAGAAAAGTGAGCACCTCTAGAAAAATTTTTCTTTTTTGGAGTATTTTAGTTAATATTCCTTCTATATTTGAAGCTTTGTTTTTAACCAAGATCTTCAGGCAGGGCAGCTTACATTTCTTCATTTGATACCATTGATTGTGGCTACCTCCCGAAATGATTGGCCATCAACCATGGTATAATATCTCTCAGGGTTCTTTTAATGCCCCCTTCATTGTTCAATCTTTTGTCCACAACTGAAAGCACACAGCCAATGAGACAATCCCATGCCACAGGGAAACTGCAATAGAGTTTAGAATTGCCACCTAGGAGGCAATATAGAACATAAACGATTACTGGAATAGAGAGCCTCAGAGTTTTCCCACGGAGTGGCAGCCGAGAATGAACTTTTCACCTTGAGTTTAAGATCGCCATCCTTAAAACACTACACAAACAGGGTCCAATTTTGCCCATATCAATCTTCATTGTGATAAGTAGATTCTGATTCATAGGAACTCTATAGGACACAGAATTGCTCTATAGGACAGATTTTTTCCAGACTTTACATCCTTATGGTACTGAAAAGCCTCATCTTTCCCCTACAGAGTGAATGGTGGTTTCAAAATGTTAACTTTCTGGTTAACAGCCAATCACATAATCCACTATGTCACAGAGTCCTCCAATATTCATATTGAGTCTTGAATATTTTCTTCACTTTTGGGTAGAACAATCTTAAGTATGTGCTTCTCTTTTGGATTTTAAATATGAGACTTTGCTTACTTTTTCATTGTGAATTGGGTGGTAGTTTAGAGAGCAGATTGGTTTTCCATTTAGACAAACCCTACACATTTTGGACTTTGTCACTGACTGCAATCCCTGGAATATAACTTCACTTATACCAGTCCCTTTCTATGTTTTTCCAACAAGTCTTTGCAGATGTCTATATAACATTTTACTTAGTCTTCAGGAGAAACTTTTTGAAATCTTCATTGTTTGAGATGTCTCATCACTCCTTCCTTTCATTTAGCTTTTCTGTTTTAGAACACATTTTGGTGCATTTTAGGACATTCCATCTGTTTCATGTACAATACCATGAGGCCATCCCACATCATCTCTAGTCTTCAGTGATGAATGTTCAATGAATCAAATCCATTCAAGAAATGGTTTCCACATCCAGGTGAGATTTTTCAGTTGTTCTAATTGATCTGCTTTCACTTCTTCAAGTTGCATTTGATGGTCTCCTAGGCAGATGGCCCCTGCTCTTGTGTTGACAAATCCATTTGAGTTCCTCCATTCCCTTGGGTGGTGAGGGTGTGTGCCCTATATATCAAACCTTATGATTGGTTTCCCCTTTCACACCCTACCCCCTTACTGACCATCCCTCTATTCAACCCTCATGATATCACTACTCCCACTATTTTTTCCTGAGAGGATTTTCTGTCCTGAATGCCCTGTGTGGAGAGCTCTTATTTGTACCAATGTGTGTTCTCTATTCTAGCCAGATTTGTAAGGTAGAATGGGGTCAAGGTAGTGAGAAGAAGGAAAAATTCAGGAGGGAGACGAATGATGTGTGATTCATGGGAGCAATGCTACAACTTGGTTGAATCATCTCTTTCTATACCACTTCCTAGAAGGCATATCCAATGGTCTACAGATAGGCTTTGAATCTTAACTCCAAATCCCTCATTTCATAAATATAGTTGTTTGTTTGGGATCTTTTGGTACTTAATCCCTGAACATGTTGGCACTTCATGCACACCAGGCTGACGAGCATGTCAACTTATTTGCTCCCCAGGTAGAAGGTCGCTCATTTGATCTAAAGCCTTTAAGACCCAGACACTATATATTTTGATAGCTGGGCATCTTCCTCTTTCCTTACCGTGTGTGTTTATGTACCCATTTTATCTTTAGTAATCACGTTTGGAAGGTGACTATCAAGGAATGTCAGGTTAACAATACAAAGTGTTTTTGTGGTGAGACAGGCTTTGGGTAGATGTCCCAAATCTATCTACTCTCTTAATACTTAACATATAAATATATGTATGTTGGCCTCAATTAATTTCATCATAAATCAATGCATTTATAAATATACATGCCTAGAGCTATACCCTTACAAATATCTTTTGCTTCCTAATTCTTTCCTCTTTTTTCCTCCGCCCTCCTCCTTTCCTACCATCATCCTCACTCTCCTTTCCACTCTCAGTATTTCATATTTCTTATTTTTGTCAAATAGAAAATTATAGGCTGAGCCCCGGCAGTGGAGTGGTTGTGTGCGGGACTGCAGCTCAGAAGGTTGGCGGTTCAAATCCAGCAGCAGCTCTTCAGGAGCAAGGCTGGGCCTCCTACTCCCACCAGGGCAGTGATGCCACACACACACAAAAGAAAATTACAAATGATTAAAAGTGACTTGGTAAACCTAAAGAGTGCTTTTGTATGTATTAAGTGAGAGGAAATGGGCCAACTCACTAACTCACTGTCATCATATCCATGCCAAATTATAGCAGCCCTGTAGGTAGAGTAAACTGCTCCCCTGGGTGTTTAAGACTATAATTCTACAGGGATAGAATGCCTCCTCTGTCCGCCTCAGTGTCGAGGATGGCTTATCTCATGATTAGAAAGCAGCCCAGTACATAGTCTACTCTACCACTGGACTCCTTGAAATAGACTGCTACTGACCATTTTGAATCAGGCTTTATCATCATCTGCTATGACAGATATGACAAATTAAAGAATTGTGTCACATTCATGGTTAGAAAGAGCATTCTGAAATCTCTCTTAAAATACAACGCTGTGAGTTATAGGCTAATATCTCTTGCATAAGGCCATGTAAATCAAATTTTATGTTTGCCATAATTTATGCTACAGTATTGTAATATGCTATTTGGCTAAGAAAAATCAAGTTATGCTACTGAAATGTTTCAAAATATAAATGCCATGTAAATTAGGTACTTAACTTTTGCTATAGGCAAACTCACAGTTATTTAAATATAATTGACAAACATGATAGAGTTCTATTTTCTAGTTTTGACAGAGTATGTTTAGCCTCGTAAGAACATACTGAATGTATAATATATCCGAAATACCAATAAAACTATACCATGCCTAGAAAAATTATATAGGCACTTTTATATGTAGAAGTCATTACCCCTCACTGGGTTAGTGTTCATAGGCTCAGAATACCAATGTCAACTTTTACTAGGAAAGCAATGAAAAATTGAAATGAGACCACCATCAAATAAAGATGCAACTTTTGAATACTTTTAAATGGCAACATCGGTCCAGTAACTAAAAAATCAAATATTTATGTTTTTAATACTCATGTATTTACTACATAATGCATGATGCATCTATGTAATACATAATACAATTATGCATACATTTTCTCCTTTGCCTACAGATTTTTTTCAGTGTATATAAGCAGTTATCTTGTTTTTGCTCCTTAATTTGATCCCAACTCCAGTTGATTCATCCTTACAATTGTTATATTTGAGTCTATGGAAGTCATTCTAACAACATAACTCACTGAGGGTCTTTCTCTCTTTTGCTAACATCGTACTTTACCAAATGTGTGTCCTTTTCCAGGGACAGGTCTCTCCTAAAAGCATGCCCAAGTATGAGAGTGTGTCTTAGTATTATAATTTTAAATGAGAATTCCAGCTGTGCATTTTCCAAGACAGGCTTGCTTGCTGTTCTGAAGATCCTTAGTCCTCTCAAAGTCCTTTTCCAACATCATCATGCAAACGCTTCAGTGATTCTGTTGCCTTCCCATCTATTGTCCAACTTATAAATGCAAATGAGCCAGTTGAAATGTAAAAGGAACTGTTAGTTCTCACTTTAACCCTTTTGGAGATTTTGTGGAGTAGATTTGTCCCATCCAATGATTTTCAATGTCTTAACTTACACTTCTGAGAGAATTGATTGTGGATCCAAGCAAAATAAAATACTTGACAGCTTAAAACTTATCTCTGTTTATCATAATTTTCTATTGTTTCTGTTATGAAGATATGTTTTTCCTTACATTGAGTTGTAATCCATACTAAAGGCTGCAGGCTTTGATTTTCCTCTGCAAATGCTTCAAATCCTACTCATTTATGCAACATTTTTCATCTGCACATCACAGGTTACAGCTAATCTTTCTTAGCATCATGATGATGCATACTGCTTCTTATGATCAAGTTTCTGTTATTATTGGCTTAGCATATCGACTTAATAATATGGTGAAAGGATAAGATCTTAATGCCAATCTTTCCACTTAGTATTCTCCTGAATTTGAATTACTGTCTCTTGGACTATGCAAAGTTCAACATGAATGGGATCAATTTTCCAAGAATTTTCATTTTTTCTATGCTTGCCTTAATTTGGTATGATGCACACAGTCGAATGCCTTCCACTGGTCGATAAAACATTAGCAAACATTTTCTTAAAGTTCAACTTTCTTCAAAGATATTTCTGATGTTAGCAGTGATAATCCTTATTCTATACCCTCTTCTGAATCTGATTTGTATTCTGGCAACTCCGTATCAATGTGCTGCTGTATTCATTTTTGAACACTCTTCAGTTATATTTCATTTGTGTGCTTATTTAATTATTATTCTCTATTTTGTTTGGGGGATGTTTAATTGCAATGACTACACAGAAACTATAGGCAAAATTGATTATTAAAGTATACATTGATGTAGTAAACAAGTGGTAATGCCAGTGAGGAATGCTCATCTTAGCTGTCTGTATACAAAGACATGATACAAAGTTTTGGGTCTTCTAATAAATATCCAAGTTTGCATACCACTTTCTTGTGAGTTTCAATGCAAATGAGTCAGGTTTAAGCTCTGTTGACCAGCAAATTCAACTAACTGTAAAGCATCCAGAAGTACACCTCACCAGGAAGTTTCATTTTGAAGTCTATAAGCTCCACTGCCATGGGGCTGCAAGCCCAACTTTTTAAAAGAAGTGAACAGATGCATTCTGCTCTGCAGACTAGCCTTCGGTGTTCAAGCACTCTCCTTTACTTGCTCTGTGGGGTGGGAAGTCCAGCTCTCTGTTTCCTACTCTGGATCCTGGTTCTGGTGCTTTTCCTCTAACAGTGCAGCTGTCTTCTGGATCCAGGATGCTCACTACACAGGAATCCTGGGTCTAGAAGGTGCACTCCACCCCTCCTCCTGCTGGTAATGAAATGGCATGCCACAGAATCTTGTTCACAGGTAAATCTAATCTGTATCTTCTCTCGCCTTCTTACCAGACCTCAGCAAGAAAGGTTGGTGAGTGTTGGAGACTTTGATTCGAAAAAGCACCTTGAAAAATTCTGTCCCTGAAATTTGCATGTGATATTAATGACACTGTTCAATAATCTCCTCATTTTGTTGAATCACCTTTCTTTGAATCCTATATATATAGATTACTTACACTTAATTGGGCGGGTTGCCTAATTAAGGGTTCCTACTGGAAACCTCCTGCATGTGCTTTCACTTCTGAATCACATTGTTGAAACATTTCAATTTTTATTCCATTTGCTTCGGGATGCTTATTTTTTATTAAGGACTTCAGTGAAGCTTGGACTTCTGCTTACAATGCCACTGGTCCTGGATCATATGATACCTTTTGAAATGTTTGTGTATCAACCAATTCTTTTGGACACAATGTCTCTGTGTATTGCTTCCATCTGTTTTGCTATTTCCTTTAATGCTGTTTTTTTTTTTTGCATAGATTTCTTCAGCTCCCAAGTATTGTGTTTGGTGATGTACAGTGTCTTCCATTTCTTCATGCCTTGAAAATCACAATGTCTAAATCACTCAATCAAAAATTCTGTCTTTATTGTGTTAGATACATCTGTAATATGTAATATCGTTTAAAATTTTCACTTTACTGGAATATGAATCTTCTAACATAGATATTGCATTCTAAGTTTTATTGTTTTATTCCAGTTAACATTGAATGATTAGTGTCCTTTATTATTTCATTGTTTCTTTTTTATTGATTTAAATAAAGCTCTTTAGCTTAGTTGGAACCATACTTACCCTGAGAGAATTGACCACCGTCTCCCCTGGGGGTGCTGTCAGGTAAACATTGCCCTGGTACAAGAGCAATAGCTCAAATCCACCAGTTATTTCCTAGAAGAAAAATTAGGCCATTTGCTATTATAAGGGTTTGCAGCCTCTAAAATACTATGTCAGTTTGAAATGTATTAAAATGGACTTGGTAGCAGAAAGTTGAATTCAGTTTTGAAACCAATGCTTTCACGTCTATTCTTGACTAAGTGACTTTCATTTGCATATTGAATAAGTCACTTTCATTTCCCACCTGGCTCTTCCAGTAACATCTTTGTATCCCACAGTGGTTTATCCCACAGTGCTCTGAACTACAGCTGCAAACTTCATGCAAAAACCTGCGACAGAGATGACATTTTTTTTCTTTCTTGAAACAAGAGCCCTGACTGCAGCATTCAGGTACTGACTGCAAGGTCAGCAGTTCAAAATCACCATTCCCCCTGTGTGAGAAAAAAATGTGTCTTTCTAGCACTTGGAAAGGGTGGTAATCCAGGAAACACACAGCGAGAGTTCTACTCTGTCCTATAAGATTTTTTATGACTTGGATTCAACTTGATGGCAGTCATTTTAGTTTTGCTTGAAATATTCATATATGGTCTATTGCTTCAAACCCCTAAACTCCAAAATCCCTGTCACACCGTTGATTTGAATACATAATAGTGACTCTCTATAAAGTTTTTGAAATTGTAAGACTTTACATAATACACCACTACACTCTGAAGAAGATGTTGCATTTGACCTTCTGATGGTAGGGTGGGGTTTGAAACTCAGTGTTTAACCTGATGAACCACTTGGGTACTTTATTTTCATAATTCTAACCATAAAGCCCATACTCATTGTCATGGCTTTCAACTGCTTTAATAATGCATGTCTTGACAGTATCAATTTTCTCTTCAGATTTAGAAATCTATTTTCCAGCTGTTGGGAGCATCCGTTCCTGAAGGCTCACAGTTCTAAACCTTTGCAAAAATTGCCAAGTTTACAACTTTCTCTTCTATGACAAACTTAGAGTGCAGTGTAAAAAGAATTTAACTGTTTCTTTAAATTCAGTGACTCTAGTTCCAGATCTCCACCCAGGGCTACTTAACTTGTCTGTGATTCAACTCCTCATTCTTTCACATCGCTTAAATTCTTCAATTCCCTTAAAATTCTGCTTCTAAAATCATCTTCCCACCAAACTTCCCAAATTCACATATCTCTGTCCTAGAAGCCCAATTAAGCACATGTCTTGAAGTCTTATATCCCATTAAATGTCTTCTAATTACACTGTTCTTTTTTCTTCATGTAGGAAGGATATTTCTGTTTATAGTTCTTTCTACTTCAAACAGTTTTCCCTTTGCCTTAATAACCTAGACTTTAGAACTAGTATTATCGCATTAAATAGGTATTCTTATTTTATTTTATTTTATTTCGGTATTCTTACATGAACCTCATCTGTCTATTGCTTTTTCTCAATATTCTAGTTTTGTTTATTTCTGTCCCTCAATATGTCCCACTACCTGAATTTATCTTTTTTGCTTTCTTTGTGTATTGCTATTTCCCCCTGCACGTACACTTTAAGTAACATGAGATAAAGAGTTTGTCTTTCTCATACATTACTGAATTTTCAACTTGGCTGGCATAGTTTGTTATTAGTTGTCATAAACATAATAAAACAAATTTTATGAAATAAGTAAATATACAGATATAGTGTTCTCTGATTTTTTAACCTATGGGTGGAATTGCTATGAGTGCTCAGAACCCACTCTTGCAGAAATAAATGTTAAAAAGGAGTAAGGAATGTGAATTTGTGAGAGAATTAGCAAGAACCCTGACTACAAATGCCATTTTAACAACTAGTTTGCCAAGCTGAACACAATATTAGGTATCTGTTGGTTGGTTGTATCCTCTTATCATCTTATTCAATCTGTATACTGGGGGACTAAACAGTGACCCTGGGTTATGGAAGCTGGTTATGAAGGAAGATTTATTTGTAATCTACAATGTACAGCGGACGCTGCCTTGTTGGTTGAAATGAGAAAGACTTGAAGCACTTGCTGATTGAGACCAAGGACGGCTGCCTTTGGTATGGATTACAGCTAAATGTAAAACAGACCCCCAATCCTCACAACTTGATCAATACATAACCTCATGGTAAATGGAGAAAACATTGAAGTTGTCAAGGATTTTGCCTTTTTTGGATCCAAAATCAAGACTTATGGGAGCCTCAGTCAAGAGATCGAAAGATGAATTGTATTAGGTAAATCAGCCTCACAGTACCTTTTTGGAATATTGAAGAATACTATTCTAGTTTTGTCTATTTTTATCATTCTTTGGGAACCAATGTATGCTAGATAAAATCATAGTAATTTTACTTGTTCCATATATGGGTGAATTTAGACATTGGGTATCAAAGGCCTAATAAAATGGATGTACTTAAACTGTGGTGCTGAAAAGGAGTGTTGCAAGTACCATAGACTGTTTCTTTGAAATATCTGTACTCAGAAGTACTTGTTATTAGCTGAGATTATCTTTTTGTTTTTGCTTTTAAAGGTGTTCAATTGAATGGGTAGACTCTGTCAATATTTTCAGGAATCACCATCTTCATGTAATCTCAACTAACTAAATATATTAATTAATCTAACTTGGAAAATACCTGTCAATAGTTTTTTGACCAAAGCTGGACACCACAAACTGCAAAGTTTACACATATTACCTATCACAGATATTAAATGCTGTAAAATTTGTTCTGTTTTCAGTTGATGATATCTTCTTTTCCTCATATCCAATGCCAATATTTAGCAATCCGAGATCAACATTTTATTCATATATCTTAATGTTAGGTAATATCATTCACATGAAATATAGCAATATATATATGTAACAAATTTTAATCTTTACTCTTTACAACTGTTTCCCTAAATTCTGTAAGTTAAATTTTACTTAAATTGTGTTCATGGCACATCATCAAAACTAAGAGGAAACCTACCTAATACATTTATTTATCATGCATGCTGTTGCCATGATGTATGATTCAGTACATTCTGATGCATAAAACTCCATTAAGAGAAGTCTTCAAAAAGTTCATGGACCCTGGCAATAAAGAGAGTGGATTGTTTCATAAACCTTTGGATCTTCTCATATGTGGCAGGGTAGTACTACCCCCATTGGATTTTTCAGGTTTCAGTAATTATGTAACATATGGCCAGTCTTTTATGCTGCAGAGCTGCTGATGGATTTTAAAGAAAATTTTTGCTTAGCAGTCAAGTGCTTAGCCATTATGTCATTAGGACTCTTTCTTGTATTGTGTATATTGTATAATATTTACACTTTTGTATACTGTCTCCCCTTTCATTTTCTGTCACACATGATCTGAGACTCTATTCTATTGCTGCAATTACTATCACAATTATTTTTCTTTTAAGTCTCTTCATATATGCAAACTGCTTACTCTGCTTGGTAGACATTTCCTCCTATTCAGCTGAAAAGTATCTATTTCTTTTGAAAAAAACTTTCCGTTTAAATTTTTTGCTTTGTAATTGAATAGGATTTTAAATATGACTCTGTATCAATTAATATTAAATACCTTGTACGTGCCTCATTTAGGTAAATAATTATAGATATTAAAGTTAGATCTGTGTTTGATAAATTTTTTTACCGGTGGTCATTATTGTGCTTGCTGCTTATATTATGCTCAAAGAATTATGGGAGATTGGATAAATGTATGATAAATGATTTAAAAACATAGTGAAATCAGATAAAGGAAAGTGAGAGTAGTCTCTCAGGTATGTTACAACAGGTTGTGAAAACAGTGCTGAGATGATGCGTAAAATGCTGTTTGATCAAATAAGGTTATGTAGTTATTGGATTGAAGGGAAGGTAACAATAATAGTAGCAACTAGTTTAAATCTCAATTAGTATGCACTAATGGATAGACAAATGAGATTGAAAATTTGATTTAAAACTTTACTAAAGTTTTACCCCGGTCGTGTAAGTGGTTGAGTGCGAGACTGTGACCTGCGGGCTTGGCAGTTCAAATCCAGCGGCGGCTCTCAGGAGCAGCACTGGGTAGCTCCACCACCACCAGAGGGCAGTGATGCCCACCAAAAAAAACCCCACTTTACTAAAGTTAGTATTCACAGAAAGGCTCCACAATGAAGCATATATTGTATATTGAAAATTAATCAGATTAAAGTATGTGATGACATGTATGCTGTTCCCTACAGTTCTCTCTAATTCTGTGGATCTTTGCTGAGCATTTTTAGCTGCATTTGATAGTTTATTGCAATGGCCACACAGAACTCTCAGACAATCTCTATGATGGTGGGCTTTTTAGGAATTTAACAAGTTACAATTTAACAAGAAATGCTGAGGAGCCAACTGTTCAGTCAGGGCAATTTCCCTAAGCCATGCCCTCTATGACCCTGTGCCTCCTGGCTCAGGTTCTGCCCTGCTTGCACAAGAGTGTAGACCCCTCGTAGGCCTCCCAGTAGATTGCCAAAAGACATATCATTTCCTTGTAAGTGTCAATCTGAAGATGCTCTGGATGCAGTTCCCTTAATTTGGTGCCGAGGGGCAACCACTTCAAAATACAGCCTCCTTGCTCAGGGGGCTGCAAAACCATTACTTGGCTTCATGCTCTGGCTTCTGCTGCTTCTGTCACTGTTCCTCTGGGATGCCTCAAGGGTCAAAGCTCTCTCCTGTGATCTTGCTGATATCCTGTATCAATCAGCAAGACTCTAGGGATGACATACTGCTTTCCTGGCTCTTTGAGTGGTTGTGAGGACTCTTCTTGCTTCTTCTGAGATCACTCACTCATATCCAGAAGATTTTCAAGCAAAATTAATCCTGCTAGCAGCCAAATAATTTTTCTAAATCATTTTGGGGGGCCTTTGCAACTCTTATCACAATCCACACATGTATCTGTTGTCTCAAGCACTTTTGCACATATGTTGCCATCATCATTTTTAAAGCATTTTCTTACTATTTGAGGCCTTGGTATCAGTTCCTCATTTACCCCTTCCTCCCCCCTCCTTTCCTTATGAACTCTTGATCATTTAAAAATTACTTTTTCACATCTTACACTGCCCAATGACTCTCCTACCCCCTTGTCTGTTGTCAATCCCCCTGGGAGGGAATTTTAGATAGGTATTTGTGATTGGTTCCCCCCTCTCTTCTTACCTTCTCCTTCCCCTCCTGGTATGGCTCCTCTTAATATTG
This sequence comes from Nesogale talazaci, assembly GCA_004026705.1. Classification (NCBI taxonomy): domain Eukaryota; kingdom Metazoa; phylum Chordata; class Mammalia; order Afrosoricida; family Tenrecidae; genus Nesogale; species Nesogale talazaci. Next base: position 65,062 of record PVJH01003160.1, read on the forward strand.
GCCCAGACAAGAGAAAAGTAAAAGGATTTAGAAGAAAAAACTAGGAGGCAAAGGGCATTTATAGAGCTCTAATTACAGAAATGCACATATGTAAATATATTTATATGTGATGATGGGGAGATAGATCTATGTACATATATTTATAAGTTTAGTATTAGGGAAACAGATGGACATTGTGTACCCCACTCAAGTACTCCCTCAACACAGGACATTTTGTTCTAATAATCCGGCATTCCGAGATGTTCACCTTCCTGACACAATCTCTAAAGACAAAGCAGGTGCACAAGCAAATGTGGTGAAGAAGATTGATGGTGTCTGGCTACCAAAATATAAAGCATCTGGTGTCTTAAAGACTTGAAGATAAGCAAGTTACCATCTATCTGAGAAACAACCAAACCCACATGGAAGGAACACACCATCCTCTGTGACAAGGAGGTGTCAATGACATCATGTATCAGGTACCAAAGACCCAGAGCAAAAAAGTCATAATGTGAACAAGAGGGAGGAGTACGGAGAGGAGGCACAAAGCCAATCTGTAAGCAATTGGATATCCCCTTACGGAAAGATCATGGGGAGAAGACTGACCAGTCAGGGTGCAGTGTAACACCGATGAAATATGCAGCTTTCTTTTGTTCCTTTAATGCTCCTTTTAGCCCACCACCCACTATCATGACCGTAATTCTACCCTACTAAGGCAGCCAAATAATTTCATCCAGTCAGTCTAGTCCCCCACTTCCTTACTCATCAGGAAAATGAAGGTTGTTTTGTGGTAGTAACAAAAGCTATGCCTAGAATCATCACATTAAATAATTCAGTTTTGCAGCATAATGCATAGAAATGTACACTGGTGTCATTTATTTTTCTGGGTTATTCAAATGCTTTCCCATGAATGGTGTTTATTTCATACAGATCTCGAGTTCCTAAACTTGACTGATCATTGCACTCACTTTCAGGGTCTGAAGAAACTAAAGATCCTGTGGCTTCTCCTCTTGGATGTTCTGATTGGCTAGGTTACACATGGAGCCCAGGAATCTTCAGTGTCATCTGAGGTGAGGCGATTCTGATGGCAATACACACAAGGGTGAACCATATCCGTCTGACTCTGTCTTTCTTATTGCAACAAGGCAGAGGTCAGACTAGTCTCCACGGTTCACCCTCCTTTACCTTCTTTTCTTACACTATCTCCCATACTACTCTACAACTATGATAGGTCCAAACATTTTTTGTAATGCCCACACATAAGTCAAAGACAATACTCATACTTAAACAGGTTTAGTAGGGAAGCCAGTAGTTTACAACAAATCAGGATCAGAAATCAGTAAGGATTTAGTCACTGGTTTCCTCAAACAACAGCCAGATATCCCTGGCTCTCAAGATCTCAGCCACATGGTAGTCAGGTTTCTCTTGGGTCCTTAGCCACAGGTCCACTTGACTTCTTTGCCCTCACCTCCATTGGCTTTGATGCCAGATCTTATGTTGCTCCTTCCCTTTGTCACCCTGTTCCAAGATCTAGAAGTCTTGGGTCAGATGAGGAGAATGTAACTCTCGCCCTGGTGCTGACTAGCAACTTAAGTCAGTCCATGCTATCAAATTTTCAATTAAACTATATGTGTCTGAAAATTCAACCGCTTTTTCTGTGTAAACTTGGGAATCTAGGGCTCATATAGATGTCAGAAATAAGAGATAGTTATACATCTAAGATGCATAGCCCATTGACTTGTTTACATTTATAGCTCTTAATATTTTATTATTCTCAGAGAAAATCCTTCTTTTAAAGCTATAACCTTCTTGACTGGTAATTTAATATTTGCTTTTGGGTCTGAAAGCACAGATTATATGCTATATTCAGATAATCCCTAGCTTGTGATGGGTTCCATCTTGATGACTTGTTTGATTCTGTGGCATGACTTTCTCCTATTAATGAATTTACTCATAATGAAATGAAACACTGCCTGGACCTGGATCTGGGCCGGTCTCACAAGTTTTCTTATGTTTCAGTCCATTTTTTGCAGCCACTGTATCAATCCACCTTGTCAGCACTTTTCCTTTTTCACTGTTCCTGTATTTTACCAAGAATGGTGTCCTTTTCCAAAGGCTGCTGTCTCCTGGTAACACATCACCAATATTAAAAAGCAGTAATTATACAACTCTATCTTAGAAGAAGTGCAGCAAAACACTGAAGAGTCCATGAATGTGAGACTTCCCATTATACACTTTGGACATATTAATAGGAAAGACCAGTTCCTAGAGAAGGACATCCTGCTTGGTTAGGAGGAAGGGCAATGGAAATTACTACGGCCTTTGATGTAATCTGTTCACACAGTAGTTACACCCATGAGCTCAAACGTAAGAACCATTGTGATATGGGTGCAAGAGCGGGAAAGGCAGTGTTTCGTTCTGCTGTGCCTGGTGTCTTCAGCATCAGAACCAACTAGACAGAACCTGACAACAACAGCATCAATGTGAAAGAAACGAAGATATCCAAGGTGTATCAGAACAGAAGTAAAATGGATTATTCATTGTGATTGGATGAATACACCATGGCAATTCAGTTATGACATGCATCAAGTATTTCTCTTTTCATTATTACTGACTCTTAATATCAGTATATTTATCAATCAAATTTTATTTGAGTTTTAAAACCATCCTTCCTGACAACGATAATACCAGCAAGATGTACTATAAAGCAAATGATCACAAGTACAGCTAGTTTTAACTTGAATATGTAATAAGTGGGGGTTATTTGCAGTGTTTTCCATACATATACCGATGCACAGAAAATATGGATCAGTGAAAGAGCACAGCTTTTGTAGACTTGTGTGAGAATCAGGATATGTAAAAATTGAAATGAAAAATTTTAAATAAATAAATAATTACTAAGAAAAAAATAACACACACCACTCTCTACATCTGTCTCAAAAATTATTGAAAGCACATTGTTGCAGATGATCTCAAACATTATTTCCTCTGTTTTCAACATAACTTCCATGGGTAGCCAAGTTATAAGTTATATATGACTGTATATTTGAGGATCAAGAGAAATTGTGAAAGGAGGAGCATGGTGTATCGTACAGATGTAACGAAAAGTTCAAGATGGCCTTAGGATATGAAGAAGTAGAAGAAAACATATAAAGTGAATATAGGTGCATAAACACAGAGTGTAATTGTTCATTGGGAGAAATGGCACTGCGGCTGCATTTGATTTCCTCTGGCTACATAAATTGCCTGAGGATCCTATTAGGCAGAATGTAGACATTCTTCCAAACTCTGTCCTTTTCTCTTATTCGGGTATTAACCATCCCTCAAACCCAGACAGTCTAAGGAGTTGGGTTCAATAATCCATGTTAGTGACCACACAGTATTTATAGTCAAAACTTAAAACTAGGGAGTTTGTTACTTGTAGCTAACAAGTAACAAGTCAGGATGTGAGGCCGGGGTTTGCCAGCAGATCCTCTTCTCAGCCTTGCGTGCAGGCATTCAGACAAATGTTAAAAGCTTCTTTCAGGTTGAAAATGCCACATGCAAACCATCCTTCTGTTCGCAGCTGTGCAACTCCAGGCAGTCCATGGCAAAGGAAGGCCACTGTGTCTCATGGTTTCCACACTGCCTCGTGGTCTGGGCTGTCTTCAGTGCCTGGATGATTTTACATTTTAAAGAGCACATCTCCTGTGTGCTCTTCTGGTGGCTGTTCTCACTCAATGAACTTGAGATTTCTATTCTTACTTCTTAATAGTTCATTTTTGCCTGATAAAAATGACAAATAGTATGAGTCACACTTTTTAGGGTTCCAAACACCTTATTTGTACTGTCCCACCAAATCATTTGGTATATTACTGAGTATGCTTAGAACAGGCATATGAAATAATTTCACATTAGTAAGATTACATTTCTCATTTATAAAATAAGTAAAACCTTCTAGACTATGTGTCATATGTCTCACTGTATAGAGGCCCGATTTCATGATTTTTAACATGCACTTTAATCCACACACAGTTCCAGAGAAACTTAAACATGTTTCTTCTAAGCCTATGGAAAAGGGATGATGTGCATGGGAAGAACGTGGAGAGGTATACTGAACTGTTGCTTACAAAGTCCTCTCTCACTGAGTGGAATTCTTGGATCATGTTTCCCTTGCTACCCTCCCCCTCTGTCAAGGGAAGGGAATTAAGCATAAGAGAAGCCATCTGAGTACAAAAGCCAATTTCATGAAATAAGTTTCTTGCTTTCACTCAATAGTTGAGAAGTGTGGATTGATATAAATTTCTCTACAACATACAGGCATTGGTTTTAATTCTAAACTGAAGGATTTTTCCATAAATCACCAACCTAAGAGGAAAAATTTCCAATGTAATAAAGTATAATTGATTATAAAGTCCATAAATATTTATAAATTTTATATGAGGAGAATTTCTTTTTTTAAGTCCTTTCATCTTATTTATATCTATTGTTTTAGACTAAGTTCAGAAATCCCAAGAATGTCTTGATGCAAATCATTGTTCTTGATCATGGCTATTGATTTTTTGTGCACTCTTTTATTGTCCACCCCTTATACACAGTGTGGGAAAAGAGGAGGGTCCTGGTAAAGGGGGCAGGTTTAAAAAACGGTTCAAGAAAGAAGACAAGCCACCAAAGTGTTTTTCTAGGACACTGGCAGGGAGCGCGAAGCGGGTCCCCTGAGGACAGGCATGGTATGGCTATTGATGTGAATAATTCATAATAGTTCGCTTTTTTCAACATTTGCTCTATTATTACATTTGTCAGTTTTTAAAATATCTCATAAGTGCATAGTACAATAGAGTTGTGAACAGCAAAATATTTCATAAAGTACAGTTAGGGGGAAAGAGGAAGATAACTAATGAGATGAATGTACAGCGACTGCCACACACAGACATGATTAAAAGGATGATGCAAAGTCAGGTTTTGTGTCACCTTCCTGGGGTCAGGATTCCACATGGTTTGTCAGTAACACCCCACGATTTGGCCTAAGATAATGCAAGCAGCATCCTATGGACATATTCTATGAGAAGCCAATCAGTTATAAGAAGATTAGAGTACAATGGGTCTCCTTCCAAACATTGCTCAAATCCCATTGTGACATATGACTTTCCTTCTAAATATGTAGAAATTCTGGTAAATCTTGCCTATTATCTGCTAGAGCTATATCTTGTATCTGTCTTACTGACTTCCTGTGCATCATAGGCCTTTCATGTGGCCTGCTGATCCTGTAAGTCATCAGAAACTTGCCATATAACCTTCAGATCTTGACTTCATTGAATTGTGTGGCAGTCCAATTGCTGTCTTCAAGTTTGGGTTAAAAGCTCCATAGCTAAATAAACCAAACAGCAGAAGCTTTGCCACTGTCTCACAGACTTTGAACTACCTGGACTTGGATGTGACCCATTTTCTTGCTATCTCTCTAGATATATAGTTTTCAGACTAAGTAGAGCCTAAGACGAAAGAATAATATGTCAACTTCTTAGAAATTAAGCAAAAGGAAAAAATGTGTGTGTACATATATGTGTGTGTGTGTGTGGGGTGTGTGTGCGCGCACGTGTGTTGACCATTTCAGGTTGTTCACCTGCTGATAGTGCACAATTCAAAGGAAAAGAAGCAGCCACAAGCCTCCATGAGTTTTAAAAACTTTAAACATAGAAAGTATGGATATAGAAAAATTGGAAGTCATAAAATTGGGATGCGCAAAGATTGATAGCCTATGTATGAGTAAGTTGAAATGGACAACTTTGGGCTATTTTGAATCAGACAAGCATGTGGTTTACTATACCAAGAATGACTATTTCCGAAAGAAAGGCATCCCATTGATCATCAAAAAGACGGTATCAATATCTAATTCAAAGTAGACTGCTATCAATGATGGGATAATATGTATGTGCCTGCAAGGAAAAATAGTTAATTTAATTAACATTCTGGTTAATTTAAGTATTGTTCACATTTATATGCCAACTACTAAAGCCTGTAATTAAGAAATTGAAAAATTCTACCAACCTCACAGTTTGAAATTGATCAACCCTCTCTTAAGTTACATTAATAATAACTGGTGATTGTAATACAAAAGTTGAAACAAAGAGGAAGAATTAATGGTAGAAAATTATGACCTTGGTGACAGAAATGAGACTCTAGTTTGCATGATAGCATTTTTCAGAATAACTCCTTATTCATTGCAGACACCTTTTGACAAGACAAAAGGAACTTGTAGAGCTTACCAGATAGAATTCAAAGAAATGAAAATTATCAAATCTGTGAAAAAAGATGACTGGGTAGTCCCATATCATCAGTGAAAAGAAGGCCATGGGTCAACTCTGGAAGAGGCTATCGACTATTCCTATATGTAAATCCATGAGATCCAATATAAAATGTTTAGTATCTCCCACCTGAAAACACAGGCCATTTTAACTTTGGAGAGAGAGAGTCCAGAGATGAAGAAGGAAAAATTTCAATTATGTAGGTGGTTGTTGGTTTCATATTTTGAGATGAACTGTGTAAATATATACCATATATGTGGATATAGAAAAATGGGGAGTCATTTTGGAAGTCAAATATATATGTGTGTGTGTGTGTGTGTATATATTTCCAGATTCCTTATACCTACACCTAAATAGTGGTCCTAGTGGCCAAAAGAAAGAATAAAATAAAATGAAAGAGGAAGAAAATGAAAGAGGAAGAGTAAAACTGAAATGGACTTGGAGTTTTTAGTGATGAACAAATTCATCTCAAGCAAACACATAAAAAAGAATAGATTTAATTCACTGAACACCAAAAGCAAGATGAGTTTTGGGACAATACCAGGAATATATCATACATAAAGTAAGCAAAAGGGGATTAAAAAGGCAAGAAGTACAGAGCAAATGCATGAGCATGCTCCTCATCAAAACACAATACAAGGATGATTCTCCTGATAGACTTTGAACGTGTTATCAGGAGAGATAATACTACTTTTGGAAAAGGAAAGGGTCAGAGGGGCACTGGTCACAATCGGCTCAAGCATAGCTACAATTTTGAGAAACACAAAGGCTGAATGTTTGTTCCCTTCTCTTGTTTCTGTGCTACACGAGGTTGCTATGAGTCATAGTGACAATGCATGACAGCATAAATATCAACACTAATACTACTACTAATAATAATAATGACAACGACAGGAGTAATAAATTATTTGGGCAAGAGATTGACATCTGTGGACTAGAAATCAGTGGGAAAGATCAAAAACATTATATTGGTCCTGATGGCTAAGCCTTGTAACTAACTGCTAACTGCAAGGTCATTCAAACCTTCCACCCTTCTCAAAAAGCATGATGAGTCACCTACTTCCACAGAGATTTATAGCAGTGAAAACCTCATAGATGCTTTGAGTTATAATTGGCCTCGTGACAATGGTTTTGTTTTCTCTTGTTTTATTTTTGACTGGGTGGGATGTTTAGATTGAAACCACAGGTGAATGCTAACATCTCATAAACATAGTTGTATAGGAGAATAAGCGTGATAAATGCACGTATAAATTTACTAGAATATAGATTTGCTCCTCTAGCATTTGAAGGAAACACAAATGGCTTTAAAGATGACTTTTAAAAATATTGAAATATTTAATAAATATTTAATAAATTGAAATATTTAATAAATATTTAATAAATTGAAATATTTAATAAATATTTAATAAATTGAAATATTTAATCCAGGTGTCATGTGCAGCAGCTTCCTAGTTTATGTTCATATAAGTAGGAGGTTACTAGTGGCTACCCATGGAGAAGAGGTTGATTAAAGCACATATTCTGCCTAGTTGAGAAACACTACGTTGTGTTGTTTAGGGAATGCCAAAAATCACATGGACCTCATGTGTTGATGCTTTTTGCTGAATTACTCAATTATTTTGATTATACAGAGCTCAAGATCAGTGAAACAAAAGTTTTTTTTTGTTCAAATACAATATAAACTGTAAAAAGAGGGGATCATTAGAAACGAAAGAAGAATATCATCAACAGAAGTAATTTGTATCCTCAGGTCAGAACTGTGGCAGCCTTGGTTGTGCTAGATTGAATAACTTGCCTTTTACTTTTTATCTGTGTCTATAATTTGATTATCATTAAATGAACCAGAAAATAAATTTGCTTCTACAGTGAAAACCCACAGGCTCTTATGTCAGCCTTTTAACAAGATTTATTCTTTAATAAATAGATATACAAAATGAAAACCTAGTGAAATAAAAATAAGAATTTGTGTTTTGTAGCTTCTGGCCATAAAGGTAAAAAAACATGTGAGAAAAATTAAATTGGGCCTGGCACCTAGAGCATATACAGAGTTTTGCTGTAATGTGACAGTATACATTTGGGGAAACTCTGAAGCGGGCCCTACAAATAGAATGGGAAGCCTCCCCAAGTTCTGCTGCTTTCTCCTCAAGCTTGCTTCCCATGCCGATCTTATATAAGAAGGCAAACTGACAATAACAGAGACCAACCAAAAGGAAAGCAAAAAACTCAATAAAAGGGGGGAAATATAATAACTAGCAGCAAACAAATAGCCTGAAAAGCATACTCAATTCCAGGTCTGTCTGCTGACCCCTATCCTTCATGACTATTTCTCCACTGGTCCTGGGGGAATGCTGGTCTATTTTGTGGGTTACACAGGGATTTTGTGGCTTGGATTTTCTCCCATTGATGATCTTTTATGTTCCCTTTTGGGTTTGCTCCACAGTGGGGTGCTCACCATATTAACTCCCCACCATATGTCACCAGTATTGTCCTATGTCATGGTATGCTTCTGGGAGGGAACATCATGTCTTGAACTGTTGTCAACCCTTAAAGCCTCTCTGTGCCTTAGCCCAATGCAGGGACCTCATCCTCCAGGCTCAGTGTGCTAATATGACGTCTAGGTCATCTTTCATTTTCCTTCTTGGTGTGCTTCTGTGTGGGCTTGGCTGGCCAGCCCATCTGTACAACCTGACAGTTTAGTGCTGTCTGCTGTAGCACAGTCTTCTAGGAAGGGGGTTAGTTTGGCTCTGATAGGAACCAGCTCCATAGCACACTCTTTTCATGCATTGTTCCACGTGGTTAGTTTGCCCTCGGGGTTTGGTGCACCATGATTAGGTCTGCCTGCACTCTTCCAATGCTGTGTAGACATAAATTATATTCTTCCCCTTGGTACATTAGTGCCCTGACCCCTGGGTCATTATTTCCCCTTTCTGCACTTTCATTCCTCTCTGCCCCCATCCCTTTTCACCTTCTTTGTGTTGGAATAATATGTACCTCCTTGGGTTTGTTCTGACCCCCACCCATAAAAATTGATCACAGTGATCTACATATAACACCCTCCCTGAGGGACGGGTCAAAGAAAAGTGGATGAAGGGAGACATTGGAGAGTGTAAGACATGAAAATTAAAACTAATTTAAAATTTATCAAGGATTCATGAGGGAGTGAGGGGGAATAGGGGGAATAAGGAGTTGATACAAGGACTCAAGTAGAAAGAAAGTCTTCTGAGAATGATGATGGCATCAAATGTACAAATGTGCTTGACATAAGGGATGGATGGATGGGTGGTTGGTGGATGGATGGACGAATTGTAATAAGAGTTATATGAGCCCCAAGTAAAAATGGTTTTTAAAAATCTCAAGTATACAAATGAGCATATGCAAATTAATTTTTATGAATGAGGTATGAAACATAAAACCCTTAATAGTGAGTGGAGGGAATCTTAAAGAATTAGAGGATAGTTCTTTGATTGATGGGTGCCATACTGCACCCTAGATTTATCTTCCATTCCATGTGACCCTTCTGAAAAACACTGTTCCATTATCTTACAGGTGGGTTTGGAGTCTCCACTATATCCATGTCCTGTCACAATGATTTGATTGCTTGTTTTTGAACGTCTGATACCTTTTCCCTTTGGCATCTTATTGTAGCAGAGGCTGTTGTGCTTCTTCCATCTGTGCTCGGCTGCTTGCCTGCTAGATAGACGGTTTTTAATTACAAACCTTTATGACCACAGATGCTATATCTTTTGATAGATGGGTACCATTGGCTTTCCTCACATTTGTTTATGCATCCATTTTGTCTTCAGTGATCATATAAGGGAGGTGAGAATCGTATGATGCCACATTAGGATAAACCATTCTTTTTTAAAATCCTTTTATTGGGGGGTTCATACAACCCTTTTCACAATCCATTCATAAGTCCATTGTGTGTCAAGCACATCTGTACAACTGTTGCCCTTATAATTCTCACAATATTTTCTTTCTCTTTAAACCCTTGGCATTGGAGCCTCGTTTTCCCCTCCTTCTCTGCTCTCCCCTCCCACATAAACCTTTGATAATTTACTTACTGTCATAATTTTGTCATATCTTATACTGTCCAAGGTCTCCATTCACCCACTCGTCCACTTTCTGTACCCGAGGTATGAGGCTATATGCAGATCCTTATAATAGATTCCCTCTTTCTATCCCGCCTTCCCTCCTCCCTCCCAGTATCACCACTGTCAACATTGCTCCTGAAGGGATCATCTGTCCTGGATTTGCTATACTTCTGGCTCCCCTCTATGAGTGTAAATCCTTTGCTCTAGCAGGATTTGAAAGGTAGAACTGGGATCATAATTGTGAGAAGGAGGAAGCTTTGAAAAACTAGAGGAAAGCTATATGCTTCATCATTGCTACACTGCACCCTAACTTGTTTGTCTCCTCCCTGTGACCTCTCTGTAAGCGGAAATCCGTTACTTACAGATGGACTTTGGGTCCCCCTCCTTCATTTAAAATAATAAAATTTTTAGTTCTTTGATGCCTGATACCTGATCCTTTTGACACCGCATGTTTACACAGGCTGGCATGCTTCTTTAATGTGGGCTTTGCTGCTTCTGAGCTGGAGGGCTGCCTGTTTACCTTTAAGTCCTTAAGACTCCAGACAATATATCTTTTGATAGCTGGGCACCATTAGCTTTCTTCACCACAATTGCATATGTACACTTGTCTTCAACAATCACATCAGGAAAATGAGCATCATGGAATGCCAATTTAATAGAACAAAGTCTTCTTTCATTAAGGAACTACTTGAGTGGAGGCCCAAAGTGTATCTGCTGCCTTAATACTGAACCTATGTGTGCATGAATCTATCTTCCCGACATTATATATAAATATATTTAGCTATATACATGCCTGTATTTAGATCTCATAAATGCCCTTTGCCTCCTATTTCTTTCCTCCATTTTCCATTGCTTCCCCCTTGTCCCACTATCATGCTCAGCCTTTATTATAAATTATCAAGGAGGGAGAGGGGAGGGGGATAAATGAGGAGATGATATCAAGGATATCAGTAAATTTTCTGTTACCCTACCCTTGATCAATCCTTACTAGGTCTCTCACACCCTCCTTGCCAATGATTTTGGATCACTTGATGTTCCCTTGCCCCTGAGTTGCTCAATCCCATCCCCTTTCTCTCACTTACCCCTCTCTCATATCTCTCCTGAATCATTGGTCCCATATTATTCTCCTCCAGATTGAGTATCCAGCCTATCTTATCTAGATAGACTTCCAAAGATAATAACGTGTTTGAAAAAACAAGAACTAGCAAGAAGAAGCAACAAAAGGAAAGAAAAAAATACAAGAAAAAAACAATGTCCAGAAAATATATATGAATAAATAAATGGAAATAATCATAAAAAAGAAGTGTCTTGAAAGCCTGAAGATAAACATTAGACCACTTACCTGAGAAGAGACCAAAGCCACACAGAAGAAGCACTACAGCCAGCATGGTCAGATGGTGGTGAAAGTGGTAAAAGGTCTAGGCAATAGACATCAAATGGGGCGGAAAAAAACAAAACAGAACAAACATATATCGCTGTGTGCACACATCCCCAATGTACCAATTGAGGACATGTAAAAGCATGAGCAAGGGTAGTGAAGAAAGCAGAAGGAGCCAGCTATCAAAAGATAGAGCATCCGGGGTCTTAAAGGCTTGAGCACAAACAAGCAGCCATCTAGCTCAGAAGCAACAAAACCCACCATAAAAGAAGATCACTTACCTGTGCAATCATGAGGTGCTGAAACAATCAGGTATCAAAGAACAAAAATCAAAATCAATTGACCAATTTACCCCTGATATCGCTGATGAAAAATGGATACAAAATAGAAGAAATGATGGTACCCAGCTAACAAATGATTGAATACCTGGAATCTCAAAGACTTGAAGATAATCGAGTCACCATTCAGCTCAGAAACAGCAAAGTCCACATGCAGGAAGCACACCAGCATGCGTGATCAAGAGGGGCCGAAGGGAGCAGATATCGAGCACCAAAGAACAAGAATCACATCTTTACATAGGAGGAGGATAGCAGGGTGGGGACCTAAGGTCCACTGGTGGGTAATTGGTCACCCCTTTACAGGGGAGTCATGGGGAGGAGACAGACCAGTCGGGGGGCAGCCAGGCAGTGATGATGCATACAAGTTTCCTCTAGTTCCTGAAGCCTTCCTCCCCGTCCCCCAACCATCATAGGCCCAACTCTACCTTGCAAATCCAGATGTACTGGAGAAGTCACACCGGCATAGAGGGAAGCTGGAGATATGGGGAAACCAGAATGGATGGGCCCCTTCAGGCCAATGGTTAGATTGGAGATACTGGAAGCGTGGACAGAAGGCGGGGGAGGAACCAACAGCAAAGATATATACACAAACTCTTATTTGAAGGACGGGCATCAAAGGAGTGGGTTGGGGGAGAGGTCGGGCAGTGGCAGTGTACGATATGACAAAACAATAACAATGTATAAAGTATTGAGGGTTGGAGGGAAGGGGAGACCAGAGGAAGAGCGGAAGGAATGGAAAAGTCGATACTAGGGGCTTAAGGGAAAAGGTGGACGATTGGAGAACAATAATAGAAGGGGACATGAGAGGGTGCTTGATGAGTATGCTTATGTATATATTGTGAAAAATGATGTATGAGCTCCCAATAAAATGATTGGGAAAAAAAACAATATATAAATAGTTCCAGGTCTGTTTGTTAACCTCTAAGAGTGTCCTCCAGTCAAGTCCTATGGGGTGCCACACACTGATCCAAAACTTTATGCGTGGCACTCCCTTTGCACCTCCACGCTCGGTTTCCTTTCTATTCTGCTGCAGCCATTAGTGTTTTCCTCTGTGTGATAGGGCCATGCCCTCTGCAATCCAGGCACTGTGTTTCTAGTGTTGTTCCCCCATAGGGCCTTGGGTCAACAAGGGATGTCATGTCTCATATTAGGCATTAGTTTTTAAATCCGTATATCTTTTGATGGAAATGTGGGTTGTTTCCAACTCCTTATAATTGTAAACTGTGGCACAATGAACTTTGGACCACAGATGTCTGGTCATGGTTTATTGCTTGCCTCTTCTGGGTATATATAGAGTAGGGGGGTTGCTGGGTCATATGAAGGTCCAATTTCCATCTTTTTTAGAAATTGCCAAATCAATTTCTATAGAGGCTGCATATATCTACAGATCCACCAGCAGTGGTAGAGTCCTGTCTCCTCACAGAACCTCTGATTGTTGCTTCCTGATTTTTTGAATTGGGCAATCTTTGAGTGTGTTAGGTGGTATCTCATTGTTGTCTTAATTTGCATTTCCCTTATGGCTAATGATTGGGAACATTTTCTCGTATGTTTATTGGCCATTTGAATTTCTTCCCCTGTGAAACTTCTGTTCAGGTCTTTTACCCATCTTCTAAGTGGGTAGTTTTTTTCCTTATTTTTTTTTATTTGAAAGGCATATAATATATTGCAAAGCAGTGTACAAAAATATTTACTCATTTGTTCCTCATACCAACTCTATGAGTTAGATGGCATGTTTATCCAAAGTTATCAGCACTTCTATTGTAGCTGAGTCCGAAGCAGAAGGATTAAAGGAGAAACATGTTTGATTGGCAGGGGAGGCAGCTCGCATCTTGTTTGGCCTATTGTTTATTCCCCTAGTGAGTACATTCATCACCACCCCTTCCTGTGCAAAATTTTGTTGGTAGCAATTTAGGTTCTGAGTTCCTGCAAGAGATCAACTACTGAGCTTACAGTGTGCAGTTCTCAAGTATATAGACAACTGGGCAGGCTTCATAGGAGCCTTTAGGTTTAGTGTAGGCTTCATGTTACATCAGTACGTGGAATGTAACTACTATCGTGACTTTGAAAAGAAGTAGTGGGGCTGAGCCCCGGTGGCATAGTGGTTGAATGTGGGACAGCGGTCCACGGACTTGGTGTTTCAAATCCAGCAGCAGCTCTCCAGGAGCAAAGCTGGGTAGCTCCCACGACCACTAGAGGGCAGTGATGCCCCCTCTAAAAGAAAATAAGTAGTGAATGTAGACAATAAGAATTCCCTAAGCATCATTTGTAATTGTGCTTTTGGCTTGCAATACCATATGATACTATTATGGAGCCAAACACAACCAAAATTATAAAAGTTAAGATGCGGATGATCAGTTTGGTTTGTATCTCTATACTTGACTTGAATTGTAACATGGGTAAAAAACATAACCTTCTCAGACCTTAATTCATCTCTACTAGACTATATGCCATGCTATAATGAGGCTTCTTAGAAAGCCTCATCATTTCTAATAATGAAGCTTATTAGAAATCTTGGAGGAGAGGTACTAGGTTCTTTTGTTTTTCATGAAAATTGAAGGACTTGACCAAAAAGGAAGTTTCTTAGATACAAAACAAGGCTTTTGGCTCCTTATTAAGTTAAAACAATGTGCTGATGTTGAAAATGACTAGGCTACTGCTGCTCTCAACCAAATAAAGAAATAAATATCCAGTATCCTCAAGGTCTTTATCCCTTTTTCTAACTGATAATAAATAAACTCTACCATGCAATCTCTTTATTACTTTGTACCTTGAACACTAAACAAATAAATAACACTTTCATGTTTTTCTTATTTTGAGCTTGCAAAGTATTGTAGATTTTGGTAATTAGGTCTTTGTCTTATGTGTCATTGCTAAAGATCTTTTACCAGTAAATGGGCTCTCTTATTACTCTCAGTGAATTCTTTTGATGTACACAGGTGATTTGTCTTCAGCATATCCCACTTGTCAATTTGTGATTCCTCTGTGTTTGTGTCCTTCCCTAGTCCCTATGCCAAGGTTTTCAGGTTTGTTCCAATTAATGATCTTAATTTTACCTCAAAGTTTATAATCCACCATGAGTTTAAAATAAATCGTTCTTATGGTGAGCAAAATTTCAGTAGGAACCCAGTCCATCTGCTTTCTTGTTATGTATGCTTATTTCTACATATATGAGCAAATCTATTTTAGATGTATTTTTCTTCGTCTCTCTCCCCCTACCCCACAATTAGTTTTTTCCATAATTCACTAGTCAATATTTCCTATCAAATATAACTTGATCAAACATGACCAGAAAAAAACTACACACTCACACTCCTATCCATCAATTTTAGAACAGAACTATTCCCCTGTGCTCATCATTTTCCCCCACCCACCTCTTCCCTCCCAATGTCCTTCAGGAACTGGAGGTCCATTTGCCGTCTTCCTAACATGTGTACCTTGTATAGATAGGCACACAAACAAAAATCAAGACATTCAGATATTCAAAAATTTAACAGGGATCATGACATAATGCAGATGAATGCCTCTCTGTTTAATAGAGAGAAGGACATGCTACAAACCAGCGTTCAGTTGTATTTCTTTCAAGGTTACCTTACTACATAAAGTAAACAAGTCCTGCTGGTGGTGGTTGGTAATCATTAGTTTGCTAACCACAAGAAAGAAGTTCAAAGTGGGTATTCCTCAGGAGAAGTGGCTTCTGACCCCCTTAGAAACTTCAAAAACAATATAAATCTGATGAAACATCTCTATCAATCAAAAGATACTTCAAGGAAATTAACTATGGGTACTTTTATTTCTCAACTGGATTATTTTTATATCTTGTTTCTGTATTTTTTTCTGACTAGGCTCCTAACACATTAATGCTATATATATGTACCATATACTGAGATTTGTGGAAGTAATATAAAAGGAAAAAATCACTCTATTGTGGTGACATAAAAGAATAATAATAGACCATGTTTCATACATATGTTTCATATTTGGAAACTGGCAATATTACACCTATATTAAGAGGTTATGTAAAGGCTTACTGTTCACAGAATGGGGGTTGTAATACAGCAGTGTAAATTCCAAGTAGGCCTAAGAATGCCTCAACATGGTGAAACTAATAGTTTTTTTGTGGTGGGGTTGGTGTGAGGCTCCCTGAGAGCAGGAAATTGTGGAAGATGGACTTGATTTGCTTAAGGAAAGATTACCTCGGTTCTTTTTTACTCAGATATGGCAAAATAGGAAGGAGAAAATATGGAATCTAAAACTGGCAACATTAAAACATCAAAAATAGTCAGATCTTTTGTTATGTACTCTAAAGAATTACTACAGGAAGACATACCTTCACTGGGCAGACTAATTACAAAAAAGTGTGTTTTCCACCATAATGCTTAACTCTCCGACATGTTGAAAATATAAATGCTGTGAGAAAAAGCAAAGAT
The DNA here is from genome assembly GCA_004026705.1 of Nesogale talazaci. Lineage (NCBI taxonomy): Eukaryota > Metazoa > Chordata > Mammalia > Afrosoricida > Tenrecidae > Nesogale > Nesogale talazaci. The sequence goes on from PVJH01003160.1 coordinate 81,559, forward strand.
TCATATTACTGAATATATTTATCGTGAGTAGATGTAATTCATACCTGGTAAATTTATCTGAACATATCAGAAAGGAGCTCATGTAAGGAGAGCTGAGTAAAATCCAGTGAAATGTTTCATCAATAATTTCTAACGAGTTAGAATCAAAGCACAGTGCAGGTAACAGAAGCAGTGACCAATGTCATGCCCCACATGTTAAGCTGTATTATCGAGAGGAAAATGTCAATGACATTCGTGTATGAATATGTGTATGCATATATTTATATGTGCATTGATATCAAGAACATGGCTTTGACAATTTTAAAGGTGGGTGAATCTAGGCTTGTTCAAGTCAATGCATCAGATATTAAGCTAAAGAATTCTCTTGACTCACTCAGTTGTGTGAACCAAGAGGCAAGAAGGCAAATCAGAAAGGTGCAAACAACAGGCAGAAAGAAGCAGAGGGTAAATGAACCCAAGGTCAGCAGGTCAGGCTTATGGTTAGAGTCAAATTAATTCATCATTGGCAGGGCTGATGGCAAGCTGTTGATGGAGGAGAGATTTGGCAGACAGTATTCATTGCCAAAGTCCAAAGAATCAAAGATTAATGTGTCAGATGCAGGTCCCAACCTCAGCAGTTGTGTGACTAGAACAATACAATCCTGGGTAGACTAAAATAAAAAAGGGTGTGTCATGATCCTATTCTCTTGCCATGCTTATTCAATTTTTATATGAGCAAATTGAAAACCCAGATTAAATGAGGAAGAGAGTGGCTTAAGTGTTGGAGGAAGGCTTATTAGCAACAAGTTTTACACACATGACACAATGTTTCCTGTTAAAAGTGAGGAGGGCTTGAAATACTTGCTGAGGAATGTAAGCGTGTTCACACTGCTTGTGACTTGTAACTCAATGTAATGAAGACCAAATTCCTCACAACTGGACCAACATCATGATCTGTGGACGTAAGAATTTGGATTCAAAATCAATGCTCAGGAAAACAATAAACAAGAGATTAAATGATGCATTGCATGAGGTTAATCTCCTAAATCTCACAAGACTGTTTAATGTGTTCAAAAACAAGAATGTTACTTTGCAGACCTAAGCAAATCATTGCCTCCATGTGAAAGTTGGACAGTAAATATGAAAACCTGGAGAAAGATCAATGCTTTTCAACTATGGAGTTTTCAAAGAATATTGAAAACACCATGGACTGCCAAAAACAAAGAGTCTTGTCTTGCAGAAAGTACATCCAGAATACTCCTTAGAGTCAGGGTGTGGCAGTCATGTGCTTATCTTAATTTTATGATTGAAATGTAGGGGTGGAGTCTAACCTGTTAATCTGGAGATAGCCATTGAGTAGCCAATGAGGCCTCTATGTGGGCATGACTTTCTCCTGAGACTTCTGGGAAATCTCATGATAATTCCCTCGTGAAGATGAGAAGCTATCTTTCCCAGTTGTTGTGAGTAGTCTGAGAGACGATGAATCACGGATAAGTCAACATGGCAGTGTCTGAGGAGCTGGAGGAACTGGCGGAGAGACCATACAGCTTTGCCCTGATGGAGCCAATCCTCTGAAGCTGGGGCAGCCACATGGAGACCTCTGCCAGCAATGAGTTGCTTCTGCTGTTGATGGACCCTGAGCCCTGGAAGCGAGGAGCCAAGAGGAGACTCCTGCCAGCGCCGGGATTCTGCACCCACTGACCTGTGACTTTGTGAGTCGGAAGGAGAATTTATAGACTGATTTCAGGCATATGGGCTAATATCGGACTTATGACTTTGAACTGGACTGGGCTCAATGTCCTGTTCCTCTTGAATATAACCCTTTTCCTTATACCTATATACATGTCTATGAAATTTGTTCTTCTAGTCTGCCCGGACTAACACACAGGGGGGCATGTCTTCTCTACTTTGGACATATTATCAGGAGAGACAAGTGCCTGGAGAAGGACATCACGCTTGGTAGGGAGGAGAGGCAACGGAGGTGTAGAAGTCCTTACTCAATAAGGATTGACACAGTGGTTGCAACAATGGCTTCAAGTATAAGACCAATAGTGAGAATGGTCAGGACAGGCGGTGCTTCCTTCGGCTGTACATCTGGCATTGAAAATGACTATATGGTATGTAACACAAACATACTGCTTTGACAAAGACTAATCAAATGGCTTAATGTTTATGCATTGGGATGCTAACTCCAGGGTCAGCAGTTAGAAAACAGCAAGTGCTCTGTGGGAGAAAAATGACCGGTTATACTATAATAAATAGTTAAATGCTTAGAAACCAATCAGAACAGTTTGACCATGTCCAATGTGGTCACAGTGAATCACATCCAAATGGTTGCAGTATATATTTTGAGTGTATTGATCTGTCTCTATCAGCATTGATAATATTTCTGTTCTCTAATTAACTCCTTTGAAAGCAAGAAAAATAATATTCACTGGAAACAACTTATGAATTCTTCATCAGTTAATTCCCTTAAGACATAGTATTCATCTTGAACTCTTTGGTGAAATAAGAGTATCATGAAATAAAAGGGACCTCAACTTTAAGCAAAACTAACCTCTATTTTTCATCTTTACTAAACTTTTAGAACTATTGCCTCACCTGGAAGTTGCTACAAACAAAAAAGCAGAATATAATTCTGGATCTTTACTAAAATTCAGCATGACAAGATAGCGTACATCTCAATATAAAACATCTTAGGGTCTGAAGTGCCTGTACTTATTTCTACTTGTCTGAATTGTTTCATGTCTCCTACAATCTCTTTCCTAATTTTTCCCTATTTTTTAGTGTGGGGCTTGGGGGTGGGAGTGGAGGGCTTGGGATGGGCAAGTATTCATATTTGCATAGAGAATACATCTATTATCTTCCCTAAATTTAATACAAAATTTATATCCATATTAATAAAATCATACTTCTTGTAGACACAAATTCAATTATCCTTCCAAAAACGAGGAATGAAGCTCACTATCATCTAGTGGATTGCAGTGCACAGCAAGAGGGTAGAACTGTCTCTTTGAGCTTCTCTTGTGCTAGCTCTTTACCGGAAGCAGAAGCTTCATCTTTTTCTCTAGTCGTCCCGAGGGTACTTAAATGGTTAAATGCTTAGGTATAATGAAACTTTTGGCAATTTGGATCCATTTATGAGTATGTTGCAAGATCACATCCTGGAAATCTACTTTCAAAAGGTACGGCCTTAAAATCCTGAAGGATATTTATAAATGTCTAATACATACACATTAAAATGCCACAAGTCAGAAGGTGACTAGAGGGCAATTAATGAGATACAAATTCAACGGCATTATCATAACTAACATTGAAGCTTATTCTCAAACAAGACAAATAGACTAGAGTTGACTTTCTGAATTTTAAAATGTCATATGAAGAGACACACTACATTTATATTCCTCTTCCATCCCTAAATTTTGATTGTATGAGAAGTAATTGAAAACACTAGCTCAAATAATAATGAGCATGAATTTTTTGGTGTGTTCTTATGGAAAATAGAGATATACATAAACCATGGTACATTTATTTTTTCATTTTTCAAAACATTTTTTAATCAAAATATAAGAAAAAACTTGGGAATGATATCATCCAATAGGTGTAAGTAAAATCTTTGTGATATAAATATTCAAAATAATTGAAATAATTTGAGGTCAAATTTTCTTAGTTTGAGTTCTCAAATGTCAGTTATGAAATAAGATGTTCATTTATTTTGCTTCAGTAAACATGTATTCTTTCAAGAAACACAAGACAACAAATTGTACTTTCAGTGTGCTTTCATTAGTGTAATCGCATTATCAGTCCATTTATCTGCTACCTAATAAGTCTTTCTATTGTCAATGCATAGATTAACAATTAGAAATTGCCATTGATTCTGAAAAGAAATGCTTATTTTTAACAAAGGTTGTTTAATTTAAATATCAGTACCCTAACACTAACAGCAAGAAATAATGTGTATAACCTAAATTTAAGTAATGTATGTATAAATATCAAAATATATATCTTCACATAGTAAACTTTTATAAGCTTTTTGTTTTTAAATGCTCCTCATTTTGAGCAGTCAGGATATCTCATCTGCATATAATCATTTTCAAACAGGTCTTTCTCTAACCTAGTACTTGCTACAAGATTCAGAGGCCTTATTCATGCTCATTTTTGAAGCACATATTTGAGCTATATGATTTTATGATTTATCAATTTTACTTATACATGTGGTCTGAAAACTATGTAAATGTATTCACCAAAATTGCAGCACTTGATTGGATCCCACTTGTAAGTGTCATTGAGTTGTCTCCAGTTCATCGTGATTCTCTACATCACATGCAAAACAGTGCCTGATTCTGCTCCATTCTCACCATCGTTCTTATATTTTAGCCCATTGTTGCAGCCACTGTGGCTATCGAGTTCGTTGAGGATCCTTCTTTTTTTTTTTTTCCTGCACTGTTACCAAAGATGATGTCCTTTACCAGTACTAGTCATTTCCAATGAAATGTCCAAGGTACAAAGGTACAGACAAAGGTCCCAAATTCCCAGTAGGATCATTCTTGCTGCGCATATTCCAAGAGATATTTGTTTGCTCTATTGGCAATTCGTGATACCTTTGATATTCTTCACCAGCACCATGATTCAAGTGCATTGATTCTTCTTCAGTCTTCCTTTTTTAATGCCCAACTTTTTCATGCATATGTGATAACTAAAAATCCATGTTTGGGTTCAGGTGCACCTTAGTCTTCAAAGTAACATCTTTAGATTTGTGCTGTTGTCGCTGTTATTTTTCAGCAGCTTTAATCACATCTATTTCACGTATCATACAATTCAATGAGGCAATCACATCTATAAGAGTGGTATATTCAACACCACATTCAGTTTTAGAACATCTTTTTAATTCTTGTGTTGTTGTTACATGACTTCCAGTTAGTTATAATCATAGCAACCTTATACACAACAGAATGAAATCCTGCAAAGTCCTGGATCACCTTTACAATTTTTTCTATACCTGAGTTCATTGTTGCAGCTACTAGTCCAATCCATCTCTTTGAGGACAGGATGATTTCCTTCTTCAGGAAGTGGTCTCTCCTAAGGGTAGGTCTGTGATAGTTACATAATTTCATGCTGGCTTGAAGACATATAAATGTGTAGGGCTGGTATTCATCCTGTCAATCAGGTCACAGTCTGATAGTGCCTCTGTTTGTGGCTATGGCCCTCAATTAGGAGGTCCCTGGGAACCTCCCCATTCTCTCTGCCTTCACCTTCCTGTTGGTGGACCACTCTGGGATGATGGTTCCTTCGCCATTGGATCCACAAGTCTTTGTACCCATGAGTCTGTGATAATCCTGCATTCTGCATCATTGCATGTGACTGTGTGAGTCTGAAGAGGGACTTATGGACTAGTATCAGGCTTATGGACTTAAGTTGGGCTGGGATGCTTTCTCAATATGCAATTACTTCTTGATATAAAGCTATTTCTTAATCATATATGAGTGATATTGGAATTGTTTCTCTGGTCAACCTAGGCTAATACAATGTCCAAACTATAAGACGAAGTCTTGCCACACTTACCTCTAAGGAGCACACTGGCCTTCTTCTATACTTCTTCCAAGACAGTTGGCTTAGTACTTTTAGTAGACCATGATACTCTCAATGTTTTTTCCAGAACCATAATTCAAATGCATTGATTTTTCTTCCATCTTCAATATTCAACGTCCAATATCACATACATAAGAGGCAATGGAAAATACCATGACTTGAGTCAGAAGCACCTTAGTTCTCAAAGGGACAGTCTTGATTTTCAAAACTCTAAAAAGGTCTTGTGCAATAGATTTACCAGATATAACAAGGTTTTTTTTTAACATTTTTTGAATGCTGCTTCCATGAATATTGATTGGGAGTCCAAGCAAGATAAAATCCTGGACAACTCTAATCTTTTTCCATTTATCGTGATGTTATCTATTAGTCTACTTGCAAGGAGTTTGATCTTTCTTTACAATGAGTTGTAATTGACACTGTAGACTGTATTCCTTGATCTTTATCAGCAAGTACTTCAAGTAAAGAGGCTTACTTTCAGCAAGAAATATTGTATTATCTGCATCCCACAGATTGTTAATAAGTCTCCAATCCTGTTGTCACATTCTTTTTTATATAAGCCAATCTCTCTCTTGATTTGCTGAACACACAGATTGAACAAGTATGGAGAGAGGATACAACCTTCATGCACACCTTTCCTGATGGTAAACCTTGCAAATATGCCCTTGCTTGGTTCACTCAGCTGTCCCTTGATCCATGTACAAGTTCTTCATGAGAACAATGACATGTTTCAAAATGTTTATCACGTTTATTCATAAGTTTCTTATGATTCTCACAGTCAAATGCCTTGGTAGTCTATAGAACATAAGTAGACAATTTTCTGGTATACTCTGCTTTGAGCTCAGATGCATCTAACATCATCAGGATGTTAATAACATCACTATGCATAGGTTAATTCTTATATTTGCCGTTATTAGTTCCTCATCACCACTATCATAGCCACATGGAACGATTTATCCACTTGCTTTCTATATAGATTTTCCTATTCTGAGTTTCATACAAAAACACTGAAAAAAGAAACAAAAGTTAACAGGAATATCAAATTAAGCATTCAAAAAGAAAACAAAATATATTAAAAAGTAAAGCAAAATTAAATGGGTCACAAAAGATACAGTGATAGGGTGCTAAATTTTAACCTAACATTAATAATTACTGTTTTAATGTATTCTTGATATTATTATGGCATGTATTAATATGATAAGATAGCTCTGCTGATATGAATTAACATTTTTTGAACATCTGTCCTAGGACCAACCCCCAGTGTTTCAGTACATAGTGTTTAGCCTTTTATAAGTTTAATTTGCACAAATCAACAATTCATGTATTATCATTCATACATTACCTATACTTATGTAATTTCCCTTTCTCAACAGTGTTTTAAATTCTCTACCATTGGCTAAGTTAAAGACCCCATCATTATGCATTGGACAGATGACCAAAATAACAGCAGTCTGAAGCCACCAGCCAACTTCACAGGGGAAGAAGAAGGCATCGTTCTTCTGTCAAGCTTTAAAGAGGTCTTGTGCAGGAGGAGAAGTGCTCAATGCAATGGATTCTTTGACCTTGTGACTGCTGCTTCCATTATGTTTGATTATAGATCCAATCAAGATGGAATCCTTGACAACTTCAATCTAATTTGTGTTTAACATAATGTTCCAGATTTGTCTTATGGTGATACATTTTTTTTACATTAAGTTTTAATCCATATTGAAGGCCACAAATCTGATCTTCATCAGCAAGGATTTAAAGTCCTTCTCATTTTGAAAAAGCAAAGATGTGTTAACAGCATATCCTAGTTCATAAATAGGCCTTACTCTAAAACACGAACCATATTCTTCTTCATATATCCATTTCTCTGAATATTTTGTAAGCATTTGGATTGATAAATATGTTGAAAGCATACAGTTCTGATGCACACCTTTTTTGATTTAAACCAAGAACTATTTCCTTGTTTGTTTGAACAATTGTCTCTTGATCCATATACAGTTTCCACATGAGAAAATTAAGCATTCTGGAATGGCATTTTTTCACAAGGCTACGCAAAGTTTATTATGATCCAAATGTGTAATGTTTTTCATAATCAATAATGCATCAACACATATCTTTCTGATATTCTCTTCTTCCAGCCAATATCCATCCGCCTCGAGCAATGAGGGAGATGTGACAGGGGATTTTGGGGGCAAGATGGAAGCTAATACTAATGGGCACAAGCAAGAAACAAATGTTCTGGGCTGAGCCCTGGTGGCGTAGTGGTTGTGCATGGGACTGTGGCCCCCTGGGATGGAGGTTCGAATCCAGCAGCAAGGCCTCCTACTCCCACCACCAGGGACAGTGATGTCGCAAAAAACAAACAAAAAAAACAAGCAAACAAATGTTCTACAATTGATTATGGTGATTATTGTACAATTCTTAGTGATTTGATTGAACTAATTAATTGTATGATATCTGGATAGTGGACCAATAAAACTTTTATGTGAATAAATCAAACAAAAAAGACAGAATGATTGTTATACTTATAAATCAGTGGTTCTCAATCTGTGGGTCATGACCCTTTAGCAGGTCAAAAGACCCTTTCACAAAGGTTGCCCAATTCATAGCAGTAGCAAAATTACCATTATGAAGTAAAAACAACAATAATTTTATGGTTGGAAGTCACTACAACATAAGGAACTGTACTAAATGGTCATGGCAATAGGAAGGTTGAGAGCCACTATTCTAAATGATCCTGTATATATTTTCCCCTCCACCATAACAGAGACAGAGAGAGCAAAATAAAGATAAAGATTGATTTGTTTAAAAAAAGAAAAATAAAGTAATCCTTGTTATCAAGAAATTCTGTAGCTATAAAATTGGAAAGAATATAATAGCTCCTTTGGGTTTCTGCGGCTTTAACTCTTATCCTCGTAGTTCCAAACTGCTGACCTTGCTCAACAGATAGCTCATTATGCCAGAGGATGCCTGCCTCTCCTCACAGACCTCGGCATCCAGGTGCTTACATCATCTCTGTTGTTTATGTGGCTAACCCCTCTGAAGAGGGTGGTCTATCACTTCTTTGTCATCTGCTTTTAGACTGGCAGCTTTGCAGAAAGCTATGCATTTTGAGTGACCTCATTGGTATTTGAAATATCAGTGAGATAGCAACTAGCATCCCAATAACTCAGATTTTACATGTTATATTATCTCTCTCTCTCCCTCTCCACCCACCCATTTCTTACTTATCTACATGCTTGTAACAAAATGTTTAAGTCCTGAGGAGAGAAGGAACTTAATGTAAGTCCTTGGCTGAGTGGAGATGTGATCTCACAGCACTTATCGGGTTTCTCAGGCTGTCCTGGGCCGGGGCCAATTCCAACACAAGGAAACCACAAGTGTACAGACTTTAACTGGACTCTACTGGTTCCAAGTCTGAGCACACACAGGCACACACGTAAGTTAAGCATTTCATGTATTTTCAGTCATTCATATTTTGCTGTTAATTTTGCATAATTTAATAAATTTAAATTTATTCTTATATCATAGTTCATTTGTATAATAATGCTTAAATAACTACATAGCTTTGAAAGGATTATTGGTAGAAAATCAGTAAATGTTCATTCAAGCCACTACAGGGGACAAGTATGGAGCATACCTACCAGCTCCTATAAGGTCACTCTGAGTTGGAAACAGCTATGACAAAAGTGTTCTTCCTTCCTCCCTCCCTCCCCCTTTCCTCCCTCTCTCTTTTCTTTCATTCTCTCATTTTTGTGAATAGAGCTTATTTACTTGTGTTTAAAGAAACACAAGATTGAATAAACACAAGCTTAAATCCTTGTGTTTCTCTTATTAGATGCCATTGACTTAGGCACCACTTCCAATATTCTTATACACAAAAGTTTCTATGTTTCATTGCAACCTTGTAGCCAACGTGCCATTGATATCTTTGTCATTTCATATCATTGATTCCCTTTCTTTATTCTATTATACTAAGTTTGAGGCCCTGTAGCAGAGAATACTTCATCCTGTCAACATATGCAAAGCACCTGAGAAAGAGTCTTAGCATAGTCCCTTCTAAGAAACATTCTGGAAGTTCTTCTTCCAAGAAAAGACATATTTCTTTTTATTGAAGGCAATATTAATTTCAATACTTTCCCAAAGAGTGCTAGCTGTTAGGTGTCCTACAGTCAATTCTAACCCATAGCCACCCTATGAAGAATGAAACATTGCTCCGTACTGACTCATCTTTACCTGGTTCTGAGCATGAGCTCATTGGACCACTTTGAGGACCCAAATCTCTTCCCCTGCCCCTCTGCTTTAACAAGCATGGAGTCCTTCCTTAGTGAATGGTCTTTCCTGAAAATGTAATCAACCTATGCGAGACAAAGGCTTGGGATCCTTGTCTATAAGGAGCGATCTGGCCCTGCTCTTTCCAAGAACATCCAGTTTGTCCTTTCACTTCTCCGTGGTCCTTTCTACATTCTTCTGCAGCACAACAATTTAAATGCACCATCCTTCTCTGTATTAGATTTTCACAGTCACAAAGACATGAGGCCATTGCAATTACCATGGCACATTTTGAAAATATTAAAGTTTGATAATACTAAGGCATATCTTAGTCCTCAATGTTAGCTCCTTGTTTTATACCACACTCAATGACCTTCTGTAGCATATTTACCCAGTGCAACTCATTTTTTGATATCTTGGCTGCTGTTTCCGTGAGCACTGACGATGGATTCAAGCAAGAAAATCCTAGTCCAAGTCAATCTTTTCTTATCACAACATTATTGGTCGAGTTGTAAGAATTTGGGTCTTCTTTTCTTTGAATTGTAATCCATACTGACTGCTGCAATCTTTGATCTTCATCAGTAGGTGCCTCAAGTCTTCTTCACTTCCAGCTAGCAAAATTGTGTCATCTGCATGTTGCAGGTTGTTAATATGACTTCCTCTAAGCCATATGTCACTTTCGTATTCAAATGATCCAACTTCTCTGATAATTTTCTCAGCAAATGGAATAAGTACAAAGAGAAAATAAAACCCTGCTGCACAATTTGCCTGATTTTAAACCATGTTCTGTGTGAACAACTTCCTCTTGATCCACAAATTAATTTCTCATAAGTCATTTGTTATGATCCACATTGTCAAATACCTTAGCAAAGTCAGTAACAACATATTTCCAGTATTTTCTGCTTTCAGGTAAAATCCATCTGACACCAACAGTGATTTTTCTTGTTCTGTGTACTTGTGTCAGTCTGGGTAGAGTAGAGGAACAAATTTCATAGACATGCATATAGATATAAGGAAAGGGTTTATATACAAGAGGAACAGGACATTGAGCCCAGTCCAGTTCAAAGTCATAAGTCTGATATTAAACCACGTGCCCAAAATCAGTCTATAAAGTCTCCTTCCCACCCACGAAGTCACAGGTCAGTGGGTACAGAATCCCGGTGCTGGCAGGGGTCTCCCCATGGCTCCTTGCTTCCAGGGCTCAGGATTCATCCACAGCAGAAGCAACTCATCACTAGCAGAGGTCTCCATGTGGCCGTTCCAGCTTCAGAGGTCTGACTTCATCAGGGCAAAGCTGTGTGGTCTCTCCGCAGGCTCCTCCAGCTTCTCGGACGCTGCCAGCTTATCTTGTCTGTGATTAATCACTTCTGAAACTAACTCCCAACAACTGGAGAAGATAGCTTCTCATTTTCACAAGGGAAATATTGCGAGATTTCCCAGGAGTCTCAGGAGAAAGCCATGCCCACATAGAGGCCTCATTAGGTACTCAATGGCTATCTCCAGATCAACAGGATATACTCCACCCCTACATTTCAATCATAAAATTAACATAAGCACATTACTGCCACAGTACTCTTTCAAACCTCTGGAAGCTCCCTCATTGCACTTCTATAACCTTGTTGGATAATCTTCAGCAACATTTTATTTTTCTGTAATAACAATATTTTTCTATATTTTTAGCATTCCATTGGGACACCTACCTTTTGAATGAGTACTACATGATTCTTATAATCAGTTGTTTAAGTAGTTGTTAAGTAAGTTGTTAAGTCACTGAATCAAAGTGACTCTGTGGGTGATTTCCATGTTCTTTTCTCAATCATTCAATAGTTTGCTTGTAGAATCTTTCAATATTGTTCAGTTCATTCTTTTAGCTTTCTAAATCTATTGCTTTGCATATTTCATATCAATCTTTTACTTTTTGGGGGGGCACCACTGACCTCTGGTGGAAGTAGACAGTCCAGCCTTGCTCCTGGAAAGCTGCTGCTGGATTTGAACTGCCAACCCAGTGGGCCGCAGATCTGCACACAACCACTTCACCACTTTGACTCAGCCCTCCCTATCCTTTACTTTTTATTCTTGCGCTGTCCTTTCCGATTTTCTATTTGCCTCTTTGCCATACTTTCCATTTGTCTTAGCAACTCTAGGTGGACATAAGTGCAAGTTTCAGATCTCTTCAGTCATCCACTTTGACCTTTTCTTTCTTTCCTACATGCTTAAAGACTTTTTGCTTTCTTCATGACTGATGTTATTGGTGTCCTCCCACAGCTCATCAGGTCTTCTGTCATTAATGTTCAATGCCTCAAATGTATTCTTGTGATGCTCTCCAAATTGATGCCATATAGGCTAAGGTCATTATTTTGATTCTTGTGAACTTGTTTAACAGTTTTCAGCTTTAACCTAAAGTTAATATATTAGTTACTGGTGATGCATTGCAAATTTCTGTGATGGGATTTTCATCTTCTTTTCTGTCAGTAAGACCATATTTTCCAACTTCTGTTCTTTCCTCTCGTATTCCAACTTTTGCATTCTAATTGCTAATAGTGATAAATGCGTCTTAATTATATGTCTGATCAATTTAAGACTGAACACATTGATAGAATTATTTAATTTTTCATTACTTACTTTGATAGTTGGTGCATCAATTTGAATAATAATTGTATAGTTATTAAATATAGATAGATACAATCCTGTTAGAGGTAGCTATCTTATTCAAGATAGACCTGTAAATGTCCTTACATACAATGAATACATAACATGCCTCTCATTTGTATCATTTTCAGCAAAGTAAATCATATGATTTTCTGATGCTAAACAGCCAATACAAGTTTATTTGAGCTCACAAAATGCGAGTATATCTATCTTAATGAGCTACATTTAATTTTTGACCCCTTCCAGATTTCAAGGTTATAGTTCGCTCATCCCAAGTTCTGATTACTAGACTTTTGCAACTATTGCTTCTTATCTTCAGGTGTGCCCAATTAGCAAATGAAGATTCTTGAAACTCAACTTCCACAGGTTTTACTCCATTCAAGTTACCATGGTTGACTCTGTCTGATAATGTTTCCATTGAAAACAGTTTTAGCCCTGATTTCTTTCAAATTAGGCAGCTGATGCCTTCTTTGTAGTTTGTTCTTAAATTTATTTCAGCTCACAAAATACAAGCATATCTATTTTTATGTACATTTAACTTTTGACCCTTTCCAGATTTCAAGATTGTAGTTCACTCATCTCAGGTTCTGATTATTAGACTTTTGCAACGATTGCTTCTTATCTTCAGGTGTGCCAAATTAGCAAATGAAGATTCTTGAAGCTCAACTTCCACAGGTTTTCCTCCATTCAAGTTACTATGGTTAACTCTTATCTGACAATGTTTCCATTGATAACAGTTTCAGCCCTGATTTCCTCCAAATTAGGCAGCTGGTTCCTTCTTTATAGTTTGTTCTTAGTCAGGAAGCTCTACTGAAACCACTAGTCTGTCTTTTTTTCACACTTTGGGGGTGTGTAATGCTGCAATGCTGCAATGCTGGGTTACTGGTATTTGAAATTCCAGCAGGGTTTTCAACAATATCATAATTCAAATGTATGCTTTTTTTGTGATTTTCTATATTCATTAATTTATAAAATTATGAGGTATTTGAAAATACCGTAGCTTGAATCAGGTTACCTCAGTTTACAATGATGTACCTCTATTCTTTAATATGTCTAAGAAATTTTGTTCAATAGCTAGGCCTAATTTAAAAGATAGTTTGGTTTCTTGACTATGGTTACAAGAGCATTGATTGTGAGTTCAAGAAACAAAAGGACAACCTCTCCTTAAGTAGTGACACTTGGTTCTTTAATCTTTAATATACCAGTATGTTCTTCAAGTCATTTTAACGTTCACAAAGCAAGATTGTGTCACCTGTGTACCACAGGTTGTTAATGAATCATTCTCCAATTTAGATACTCCATTAGTCTTCCTATAAATTATATTTTATTAAAAATATAGTAAAAGTACACAACACTTTTCTGATTTTTGAATCATAATTCTTTAAGAAAAATATACACCTTTTCTTATTTTGAACCATGTACCATACCTTTGTTCTGTTCAAATAACTATCTCTTCATCTGTATATATTCTGCATGAATATAATTGAGTTCTGGAAATCACATTATTCTCAATGTTAGTATCAAAAAGCTTATTAGTATCAAAAAATCAAATGATATTGTGTGATAGGTAGGTTTATTGGGCCAAGATAGTCAATGAACTCATGTGGGATTTATTGAAGGCTGGAGAGATAAATGGCGAGCCTCACCCTCTGGTCTCTTGTTCTTTGATAATCAGATTGGTGTGTGGCTGCCTTAGCTTGCTCTCTGCCTCAATTTGCAAGCTACACTACCTGAGGTTCACCTAATCTGGGGACTGTGGTCCTGTAGTTTGATGTTCCCTCAAGACCTGCTTCACCATGATACTAGACTGAGTATACGTAGCTTGAACTGAGGACTGTCAGACCCTGTCATATGGCTGGCTACTGGTGACCTTCCTTGTTGTTTGCTGATTGTGGCCGAATAGCCTGATTTACTCTACAGAGGACTACCTGGCGGTCCTTAAGACATGAAGGAGTGCTAATGTATTGGCTATCTTTTGGAAGTGAGTTGCACTGAGTCATTTGTTCTGCTTGACTCACACACACACCACACACACACACACACACACACATCTTGGTTTGTTTCTCTAGAAACCCCTAACATACTTTGTATAGTAAATAAAACACAAGTGAACAACTCTCTAGAATTCTCTATTAGTAATGGAATGCTTTGTCCCTCTTATTCTCCTGTATCCAACTTGAATTTCTTGCAGTTCCCTATCACTATACTGTTACAACTCTTATTGAATGATCTCAAGCAACATGTCACTTGCATGTGATATAATGATACTATGTAATAATTTCCAAATTCTGATGTGTCACCTTTCTTTTGCATGCTCACAAATCTAGAGTTCTTACAGTAACTGGGTTAGGTAGCTGTCTAATATATTTTTTGGAAGATAGTATTGATATCAACGTGTTGGAATATTACATTATGACTTAAAAAATTCCTGGAGCATAGTTTTTGGATAATGTCTCCATTACCTTGTACATTTGCTCCAATATGAATATCAGGTCTTGGTCAGAGAGTACCTCTGGAAATGGTTAAACAATAATTCCTTATTTTGGGAACTGTGACTCTGTACTTTTTACATATCCATTTTAGACTTCCTGCATCATTTACTCTTTTCTCACAGACTCCTTCAATATTGCACTCAAATATTTTTTTGGTTTATTTCTTTTGCTTGAGATATGTTCAGTGTTTTTTTTTCTTCTATGCTTTCTAAGTATTCTTCTTTTGATTTTAAAAATAAAACTTTAGGTTTTTATTCTTGAGCTGAAAGTTAATATTTTCTATTAAGCAGTTTACATGCATACCTTTTCCCATTTGCTTTAGCTACTCTGTGTTCAAAAGTAAGTATTAAAATCTCATTTGATATGCATTTTGAGATCTTCCTTTTTGCCTGTCTTTATAATGACCTGCTGCTCTCCTCATATATGATGTTCTCGAGGTCAAACCACAGGTCAACAGGTCTTCTGTCATTAGTGTTCAATGTATCAAACCTGTCCAAATATATCCTAGATTCGTATGTGATATACTTAAAGGAATATGTTGGATTTGTGGTTTTAACATTCTTCAGCTTCATCTGAGAAGTACATATGAACAATTGATGGTCTAGTCCAGGGTGCTAAAACTTTTTAATCAGGGTGCCGGTTCACTGTCCCTCAGACCATTGGAGGACCAGACCATAGTTAAAAAAAAAAAAAAGCTATGAAAAAATTCACTGCGGGCTGGGGATGAGTCAGCTGCTAAGCAGGAAGGGAGTAGCAGCAAAAACACCCAGCAGGCCGGATAAATATTCTTGTCCATTTATGAGCTGATGGTCTTGTTTTGGCTACTGATACTGCTTGCTACAGATGCATTCAATTTAATTCCTGTGTTTGTCATCTACTGATATGTATTTGTATAGGCATCACTGCTGTCCCTTGTAAAAGAATGTATTTTCAGTGAAGGTATCTTTGGTCTTGAAAAATTTTTAAATTCATTTTCCAACTTCATTTCTATTACCACAACATTATTTTACAACTCTGAATTATTCTTTGTTCCCAAATTTTACAGTAAAGTCACCTGAAATATTCTCTATGATAGCATAATTGGTTACTTTTAGAATGAAAATCTTGATAAAATTCTACAACTTCTTTATCCAATTTTCTTGGATTTGGTGTTAGTGCATAGATGAGTGGTTACATTATTTGTTGTTCTTGCAGGTATACAGGCATACTTATTATTCTATCACATACAGAATTTAACTTCTAACAAGATATTGATTTTCTTATGATGAATGAGATATTATTCTCTCATATTTATCATTCTCGGATTAACAAACTATATGGTTGTTAAATTCAAAATGAGTAGTACTAGGTCATTTCAGCTTACTAATTCCTAGGTTACTCATTTTTATTTCTTCCATTAAATTTTCTTTTGTATAAAATACTTTGTATTTATATCATTCATACAGACACGATTGCTTTCTTTGGACTAAGAAAATTTACAAAGGACAGATATTTTTTATGACTTCCAGTTTTCCTAGATTCATACTTCCTACACTCAATTCTATAACTGATAATAATGGTTTGGAATTGGTTCTTCTCATTTTCAGCCTTATACCATTATCAAGTGAATACCCTTAAAAGCTGTCTTGTATCCATATCACTAAGGTCAACATTTGGTTATTAATTTGTCACTGGATGTTACTTACATTTTATTGTGATGATGGAAGCTATGTCAACTGTATTTCAAACAGCAGTATTATCCATAGTGGATAGGTTTCAGCATAGCTTCCAGAGTCAACATGCACTTGGAAGAAAGAATATGTTATCTACTTCACAGGGATAAGCCACTGAAAACTTAACTAAAAAAAAAATCTTTGTCAAATACAGTGTTGGAAGAAAAATTCCTCAGATATAATGATAGTCAAATTATACCAAGGGAACGTTTGTACTCAAAATTAGCAAAAATGTTGTGAGTATCAGTAATAAACCAAATGTGGAATGTATGAAAATATAAATCCAGGATAATGGAAAGATGTCAAAAATCGTAGAAAGCAAAAAAAATTGATGTTCTAAGCATTAGTGAACTGAAAAGAATTGTAATTGACTGGGTTATGTTGACTACACTAGATGAACAAGAAGAGAGTATGAACATTGGTAAAAGACTCAGTGACCATCTGTCATACACAGATGATACAACTTTTCTTGAGTAAAGCCAAGGGGAATTGAAGTAATCACCAACAAAGATCAAACATTACCCAAACCATACCAAACCAAACCCACTGTCATTGAGTCGATGTCAAATACAAGAGTACAGCATTCAGTAAATGCACGCAAAATAATAAAACATTAAATCAGGAGTTAAATTATTGACAGCATCTAAGGACTTC
The DNA here is from genome assembly GCA_004026705.1 of Nesogale talazaci. NCBI lineage: Eukaryota > Metazoa > Chordata > Mammalia > Afrosoricida > Tenrecidae > Nesogale > Nesogale talazaci. Next base: position 98,891 of record PVJH01003160.1, read on the forward strand.
ATTACTCAAGGTATTGTAAACAAAGTGTAAGTTTTTTTGTATTTTTGGGGGGAGGGAATCACTGCCCTCTGGTGGTGGGAGTAGGAGGCCCAGCCTTACTGCTGGAATTGAACCTCCAACCCAGTGGGCCACAGTCCCACGCACAACCACTACGCCACCGGGGTTCAGCCTGTTTTTTTTTTTAATAAAGTGTAAGTTTTGTATTTACATAATTAACCTGTATCATTAATTCTCATAGGATAATTCCCATGAACCAGCCCAGATAAATGCTGCATCTATAGCTGTGAAAACATGTTGAGAGAAAACATCACTTTTATCAAAGGATTGCTAACTTTCTCAGTCTTTGTCATGAAGGGAGACACTATCTTTATCATCCAGACCAGGACAATTAACCTGTCTAAAAAATCTACACTATGTTTATATATTTCAAATATCTATTTTAAAAATGGTCTTGAAACAATTTTTGGGAACAAATCTTTAATTCTCTTTATCAAAATATATGTTGAAATGCCAGATGCAGGAGCAATTTTCTCTCCACATTGTCTCTTGTTCTTTGATTAGCAGGAATATGATCAAATTTGGCCAATTTGTTTTATGTTTGTTAATATTATTTGTCTTGCTGGTGCAACAGGTAACCAGGACTGCTAATTGAAAGTGAGATGAGTGGAATGCACCCCGTTTGTCCAGTAAGCAAGATGTGCTTTCAAAGTGACCTTGGAAGAAACATACATAGAGAAGAATTTCTGCTTTCAAAATGTCACAACTTTGAATATCCTGTGGAGCACTTTTGCCCTGTTTACAGGGAGTTCCTCTGTAGGAGCAGCAGCACTAACAGAGAAGCTCCTCATGAAGTGGAAAAAGCCAGAGTGAGAGGGCCAAAGTGAACCGAGGAAGGTAAGTCTTTCTTTAGGAATGATAAAATGCCTCACTGAGAACCAGTCTTGTTGTTCAAACCCACAGGAGAAAATGTGGATTTTGACTTCTGTAAAGATTACAGCCTTGATAGGGTTATGGTGAAGGAAAGAAGAAAAAAATTTTTAAAGATTACAGCTTTGGAAACACTATGGAACAGAGCTCCACTGTCCAATAGAGTCACTATCTGTTATAATCAACTCAATGGCAACAAGATTGTTCTTGCTTGTTGGTTTTGGGTGTAAGTCCAAATCCAGCTTGCTTTACTTGTCTACACCATAAGTTTAGTGTCATTCAGAAAATGATGAATGGCAGAATATTGGTGGGAAAATGAACTAGAAATGATTTGGGTTTAAATTTTTTAAAGTTGGACCAAGTTTACCGTTTTTGCTGAGCTTGCCATAGATCTATGATCAGTTCTGGTTGCTGATCATAAACTGAGCAGTCATTACCATTTAGGTTTCTTGTTTGCTGATCATGAGCACATCATTCCTGTGGTGGAAATGTGAATGGTGTATTTAAATGAATACTAGAGCATACTCTGTTGATTAGTAGAGGGTAAAGGCACTCGCACTAAAAGACTGTTCCAAAATTGGTTATAAATGGGAGAGAATTTGCTTTAGCCTTTAGCAGCATGTTTCAACCTGAAAGTTTTCCCTAGTGTTGCAGGCATTATCTCTGATAAGCAAAGACAAAATAAAACTAAATACTTCCATCAAGTTTTTCTTACTTACAGCAACTCTATCAGACAGCATATAGCAGACCCTTTGTGTTCCTGAGATTGTAAAATAAATAAATAAATCATTGTATTGGGAGTTAATACAGATATGATATCATTCAGCAGTTAAATCACATCCAGCAGTATTGTACAATTACTACCACAATCAGTTTCAGAATAATATCTTCCTTCTTCAACTCTTTGGTATGAGCTTCCGTTTACTGCCCCCCACTGCACTATACTCCCAGGAACACATTATTTTTGTTGTCGCTATAGATTCATCAATACTCGGTTCCATATATGAAGCATATATATATATATATATATATATATATATTTCAATAGAGCTACACCAAATGATAAAATACATCAGAGATTATACCCAATTTGGAAACACACATACAGAAAATGTTGAAAAACAGATGAGGTCCAGTATGTATTAGGGGGGATTGAGTGACAAGGTTTTAACCATTCAAATAGGGTTTCTCTGTTTGGGAACCACTCCGTTCCTTCATTATAGATAGATGGAAATTGCCGGAGGCTTATTTCCTGTGTACATGTCACATGTAATTTAGCCTCTCACTGTTATTCATATCATTCTGCAACCCTTATGCTATGATCCTATTCCCTCCTTTGGCATCGGACGGAATGATTTATTTATAAGAGAGTAGTTTACCTCATCTTTCTTCAGCAGAGTTGCTGGTTGAGTTTGAATAACTGACCTTTATCTTCTACCATCGTTTAACCCATTGAGTAACACCAGGGATCTTTGGGACACATATAGAGTTGTCAAAAATACAATCAAACACAAAATACTCACTCTCCCACAATCCCCATTTTCCATAAATACTTTATATATTGTTCACAATCAGATATCTCTGATAATAATAATACTACTAATAACACTTAGTGAAACATTTTAAAGTGAGACAGAATCCTTAAAAGGAAAATATAGAAGATCTCTAGAAGGATTTTGTTTAATCTCTAGAAGGATTTAACAATATCTTGCTAAATGATATTTGCATATATCTCAAAGAGCAGTAAAAATACATCATCATAAAAACCAGGAGATCTCATGGATGCTGTTTTACAATATTCTGGTTCCTCCCTTCTGGTAAAACTCAGAATTCATTGGCACAGCTGGCTTTTTTTAGGTTTCCGACTAGAAAATTGAATATAGGAAATTGAGAGATATGCTATGAGAAAAAGTGTATTCCCTTAAACAGATCTTTAAAAATTTTATGTTTTAGTACTCAAATATGGCATATGTATAGATACATAAATATGTATACATAGTGCACCTATACATAGTTATTTTATATATTTGAGTATAAGTCGGTTTTTCAACACATTTTTATGAAGCTTTTGTGGTGAAATTAGGTGTCTCAGTGGATACTTGGGTTGGCTTACACTCAAGTATGTAGTTATATATGTTTATATATATTGGAAGACTAGCTTGAGAGTTCACAAACAGGGAGATATATTTCATAGATCTGCACTTACCCATGAGGTCACATTAACTTACTCCCACTATGAAATGTATCTAAAACTACCAATTGACTCTAGGATCTTCCTCCTCCGAGGAATAAAAACAAGATAGTGACTTGAGCTTCTGTATTTATGTTTCAAAACTTGCTGCCATTGAATTCCAACTCATAGTGACCACAAAGGACAGTTTAGAAGTATGACTTTGAGTTTCTGAGGCTGCATTTCTTTGAAGGTGTAGAAATCCCCATTTTTTTCCCACAGAGGAGCTGGTAATTTAGAACTTGTGATCTTGTGCTTTGCAGCCCCATATATGATGACTTTGTCACCAGAGTTCCTCTGTATTAAGCATGTTTATGAAGATGGCACTCTTCTCAAAGATCTATAATAGGTTCACTTTAATTTTGATGTCTTGTTTTTATTTTTGTAGCAGTTAGAATCAGGGTACAGGGAAAATAAATTATCTGAAAAGGAAGAGAGGAAAATGCAAGAGGATTTGATGTGTTTTTTGTTTTGTTTTGTTTTGTTTTTTTTGCCTATCATCGTATTTTTTATACAGTGGTTTACCTATGGCTCACATGGATTGAACCTAAGAAGGTATACATAGTCACATTCTCCTAATGCTGTGTGACCATAAACACCTCCATGTGTTTTTTATTCATGCAATTGTATATTGTAATAAAGACAGACTTCACTCAGTCCTCATAAACTTTCATTTTGAATAGCAACATGGACCCTATATGGACTGCCACTAGTGATACCAGAAGACCTCCCCAGAGACAAGTCATTACATTGCAATGAAAAACTCACTTGTCTGATATGCGCTATATTCTGAGATCTGCACTTTGGTTGCACACTTTCCAAGATAAGTAAATATAGCACAAAAATATTGTAAAAGCAAAACAATAAAAAGTTAATTGTGTGAACAGATGTCAGTAAACTCTAAGGCTCATGAGGAAAATTTACGTGGATGCTGGTTTTTGTATGTCCTTTGATCTATAAATAAATTTTAAATTTTACAGAATTTGAAGAGCAAGAATAAAAATGATAGACAAATGTATATGAACAATACAATAATTAACATAAAATACTTACTATTTGGCTATTTTGAAGAACATGTCTCCAAGCCATGAATTACTGAAACATCATAAAGGTTTGAAAAATAGACAAACACAATCACAAACAAATATTTTTACCTTAGAGTTAACATAGATTTCAAATTTAGACTAAGCATGTCTTACTATCAGGCAGAGACTATTGTAATCTTGATTATGCTGAATTGAACTTGGCACTTGGTCAGTTGACCAGCGTGTAGATGCAACCTGAATTTGTTCTGAGTGGATCTCTCTTACAGTTTCTATGCTACCACTTTCTTCCCTGAGTTTTGAATGTCAATTGATGTCTTTTCCTTTCTTGCTCCTTATCTGTACATTGTTTGTTCTCTTATGATATGATCCTTACCACCTAAGTGCCATTTTGTTTTTTATTGTTTTCTGTTGCATTTTCCACAGGTGAAGTGCAGGAGGAGTGGATACATAATGATAATAACTCATTCAGGGGGAAGAGCTGGGTAACAGGCAGGGAAAGGGGATTTTGAGAGTAAATAAGAAATGTGAGAGAGGGCCAAGCATTATAAAGGATTGTGATTGCAGAACTCATTTTAAAGGCGATTTCACCATGGGTGGGTGAGCAGATGCTCTATAATTGATGTGGCAATGATTGTACAATTCTCTTTGATATGATTGAACAACTGAACTACTGAATTATATGGTAGACTACATGCCAATAATACTGTTGGGAAAATGCATGATGATGCATGTAAAATTTTAAAATAAAAGAACAATCAGGCTCAATAGCTATAGTTATCACAATATCTACCACTTTTCTGTTAGTCTATAGTACTGTGGTGGCTTGTCTATTGTAGGGGCACTGGAAGCTATGTCACTGGTATATCAAATGCCAGCATGGTCATTCAAACTAAAAGGTATAAGCAGCTTCCAGACCAAGAAGAGAAAATGAAGAAGGACTCCATTGCCAACTGCATAGTTGATTTACAAGTGTATAATTTCTTTTTCAATTGTGCTTTAAATTCCTTATCATTGGCTAAATTACTGATGTTATGAGTGGAATTATACTATGCCCCAGGAAAACGATGGGTACTATTCTCTAACATAAAATCATTTTACGTCTCTCCTTTGAACCAGTGGCATATATAAACCATAGCTATATGAATGGATGAATGGATTTGGGGTCACACTTAATTCCAGCTTCAATTTAAGAACAAATAGTTCATATGAGGCAGCCCTAACTGACACCTGGGAAGAGATCACAGAAGATATGGTTGCTATAGCCAAGTGTGGCAAAAACAGTAGATGGTACTTCGCTATCAGAAAGAATACCTTTTGGGGATTTCTAGGCTTATCTTCAAGCAAGCAGCTGTCTAAATGTGACATCGACTGCATGATATAGGAGAAGCACACTATATCATGTGATTCAATAGTTGTAAATAAATAACACAACCCACGTAGGAAGAAGAAAATGATGTTGTGTTCGTTGGGTGCCATGGAATCAGTTCTAACCCATACAAATGGAAATACTGCCCAGTCCCACACCATCCTCACAACAAGACTCTGTGATCTGGGTATTGTAGGTGCCCCATGCTCCTTTATAAAATTCATCTTCTCAGAGATATTGCAAGCAGAATGACTAAGCATGATGAGATGATATAAGCCTGTTGCAGATATTTCCTGATTTTAAACTATACAGTATTCCCTTGTTCTGTTCCCACAACCACATCTTGATCCATATATGTATATGTTGCTCAGAAGTACAATGAAATGTCCTGGAATTTCCATTTTTCTCAAGGTTATCCATAGTCTGTTATGAGCCACACAGTGGAATGGCTGGGAGTGATCAATAGAACTCAGGTCACCATCTCTCTGGCATTCTCTGTTTTCAGCCAAGATCCATCTGACATCAACAATCATATCTCTGGTCCCATGATCTCCCGTGAACCCTCTTTGAACTTCTGGCAGCATCCTGACAATGGACTGATAACATTGATACTGGATGACCTTCATCAAAATTTCCCTGACATGTCATGTATTATTTTATTGTTTGAACATTCTGTTGGGTTATCTTTCTTTGGAATGTGTGCAAATATGGATCTATTTCAGTCAGTTGGTCAAGTTGCTCTCCTCCAAATTTCCTGACATAGTTGTGTGAGTACTTCCAGTGCTTCATGAGCTTGCTGAAACTTTCAGTGGGTGTACCATCAATTCCTGGGACTTGCTTTTGGATAATGCAATTTGAACTTCTTCCTTCAGAACTATTCATTCTTCTTGCTCATATGTTGCCTCCTGAAATAGTGGAATTTATTTTGGTACAGTGACTCTATGAAGTCTTTCCATCTCCTTTTGATGGTTTCTGTATCATTCATTTTGGTTTCCAAAGAATGTTTCAATATTGCAACCAAAAGTTTGAGTCTTTATCTTCATTTCATATATTTAAAAATAGACTGTGCTTATTACTACCTTTTGGTTTTCCAACCCTATATATTTGCATATTCAATTAAAATACTTGATTTTGTATACTCAAACTGCCCTTTGAAATGTTCGATTCCGCACTTTGATGTCACCATATCTTCCATTTTCTGTAGCTATTCTGTGATTTAAGAGTAACTTTCAGACTCTATCCTGAAAATCATTTTCATCTTTTATTTATCTCTTTAATGGCCTTTTACTATCTTCATGAAGAATATCATCGATACCCTTCCACAGCTCTTTTGATCTTCTGTGATTAGTGTTCAATGTGACAAATTCTTGAGGGGTTCTCAGAATTCTGAGATGATCTTGACCTTGATGTTTGGGCTCTTGTGCATTGATTTATTCAGCTTAACCTACATTACCATATGAACAATTGAAGGAGCATTGCGGTCAGCCACTGGCATGGTTCTAGCTGCTGATTTTGAACTTCTTCATTATCTCACCCCACAGATGTCATTACTTTGATATCTGTATATTCCTCAGAGCATGGCAAGTACTGTTCATATATGTTTCTTTGTAATGGGGTCTTGTTATTTTCAGCGCAGCATCAAGCTGATTCAGAATCATAGTAACTCTACATTTTAATCCATTGGTGGAATTTCTGTGTCAGTGCATCTTATGAAAGAGCTTCCTCTTTTCCATTGATTCTTTGTTTTCAATCACAATGTTCTTCTCCAAGGATTAGTTTGTCCTCCTGAAATGATGTTAAAGTACATTTGGGAATGTTTGCTGATGAAGATCAAAGATGTTAATTTTCAATCTAGATTACAGTTCAAAGTCAGTAAGACCAAAATCCTCAGAACTGGAAAAACAAGGAACATAATGCTAAATGGAGAAAAATTGAAATAGTTAAGGATTTTGTCTTCATCCACAACCGATGCTCATAGAAACAGCAATCAAGAGATCGGAAGAAACTCTTACTAAGCACATTGCTTTCGTAGCATCTCTATGAGAATTGTTGAACAGTGAGTCTAAAGGGGAAACTTCGCGCATTACCTATCACTTGTAGATAATATCCTAGAACCTTACACGTTCAATTGGGCATGTTGTAGTCTAAAAGAGTTCACGTATAAGCAAATAAGACACTAGCAAAAAAAATAAGCGTGATGTTGTTGATATGTAGGAGTCTAAAAAGCAAGAGATTAATAGTTTCATATTTGCAGAAATGATTTCCAGCATTTCTATGATTTATTTAGTATATTTTATAATTTTAAACATTTCAGTATTGTGTAAATTATCTTTAGTAAAGTTGATTAAATTTTAGAAATATTTAAATAATATATTTAATCTGTACTTGTCAAAATTATAATTGATAGCAAACAATTCATATAATTTATTTTATTACTGCACTTAATTATGATATTGGTGAAGAATATTAAATATATCCTTGTCTTTCAGAAGAATAAGCATATGTATCTTGGGAGAAGTACAGACAGAATACTCCCTAGAAGTAAGGATAGTGAGTTTATTTTGGACACATTATAAGGAGAGACAAATCCTAAGAAAAGGAATTCATCCAGATAAAATATGACGTCAGTATAAACAGGAAGACCTTCCCCACACAGAAATGACACAATCGCTACAACAAAGAGATCAGATATATTTTTCATTGTGAAGATGGAATCAGACTTACAAATGTTTTATTCATTTCAATTCACTGTGAATTGAAGCCGGTTTGTTGGCACCTAAAGACAGTGTACATTTCATTAAATGAATTCTAATTCTCTATGTTATACCAGAAAATCAATTTATAAGATCTATCTTATTTCATATTATATACTGTCTTGGAAATTTTATTTTCACCCAGTCAAATTGTTTTAGTTCATTGCATAAAAGTAAAAGAAAAAAAGATTATAGCTATAGTTCATGAACTCATAATTAATCATTGAGATTGCTTGAAAAGACCTTAAATTGTGAGTGGGAAGACACAATATTAAAATGCTATTTTAAAGGTAGTATCTAAAATTTTAACTGCTGTCAACTAATTTGTAGTTTTCTAGAACAGGATTAAAGCAGTGAACATTTTAATTCTAATATTTAGTGCATATTCTTTAAAGGAGGTGATAGGTATAAGTATTTTCCTTAAAACTAAATAGAACATTATTTTTAGCTGTCTGAAATGCTGCTTGTCCCTTTTCACAAAGTAACCCATATAATCAGCTTCAGAACTTAATAATATTGTTCAAGTGAATAGGAATATAGGAGGCAAGAAGAAAGGAAGCCAAATGAATGTAATAGCACAATTCACCTTTGCATTTGGACAGGTATTTATTATTTCCCAGGATTCCATAGTTCAGCAATTATTTTTTGAATTAATTTCTAAAAATCTTAATTAAACCAAATTGAATGGTTCTATTATAAGGGTTTACCAAAAATAATTTTGTAGAATGCCTATAGCATATTGTATTGGACTGTAAAGATCTAATTTTTATTGGGAATGGATATTTATTTCCCACATATACATAATAAGTTAACATAATTTTGTCAGTTATTTCACTGAACTTAGGATAGTACACAGAGATGCTGATGTCTGATATGAAATGTGTGTATATTTTCACGCTTCCACTATAGTGTATGAGCTTGTCATATTACATATGCAAAGCATTTTTGAAACATGTATAAAATAAGAAAAAGTATAAGGTAATACTATATTATAAATATTTATGTAACACAAACTAGTTGGTCTGTCAAAATAAGATCTTATTTAGCCTTTAAGTTCTAGTGGAAGATAATGTAGATATTTTCATTGTTATATATTAAATAGAACTAAAATTGTATAATAGTCTCCCCAAATCTAAAAGGAATTGCTTAATTTGTTTGAAGAAATGCTTATAACTACACCCTTACTAAAAAATTTAAAAATTCCATCATATCCCAGGAACAGAAAGTACTAGAATTCTGATTTCATCAACATTCATTTGCTTTACTTGGTATGTAGATTCTATGAATATAATCAATGCTTATTATTTTTGTTTCTTTCGGTGTGTTGTTTTCAAAATGCAAATTGTTAGGTGCTAGTATTTTATTCTGGTATAGTAATTAGTAGTATAGTATCTTTACATATATATTTTCCACATTTTTATTATAAATTCACTAAGTGATATTTTAGTTTTTAAGGCATTCTCCCTTGTGGATCATAACAAACCCTAGACAGCCTTTAGAAGAGTGAGGAATCGAGAGTGCTTCTTTGTCCACATCAAGAGCATGAATGTGCATCAAGAGGTAGTTGTGTGAATAGAACAAGGAAGTACTGCATGATTAAAATCAGAAAATGTCAATTAAAGGATTTTATCCTTTCACCATACTTATTCAATGTGTATGCAAAAAATCAGGAAAGCTGGGTCATATGAAATGTCCCGGGCATGAAGATTAGAGGAATGATGGTGAAATACCTGTGCTATATAGATGACGACTGTGCTTGCTGAGAGTGAGAGTGATTTGAATCATTGATGAAGATCCGTAAGTGTAGACTTTGGTAGGGATTACAACTCAATCTAAAACCCAAATCCTCACAATTGGACAAAGAGATCACATTTTTCAAGAATTGCTTCTTATTTAGAGTCAAAATTAATGCTCCTAAAAGAAGAAGTCAAGAGATCAAAAGATGCATTGCATTGGAAAAACCTGCTGCATAGCCTCTTTAAAATCTTCAAAAGCAAGAGTGCTACTTTGAGGACCTTGGTGAGCCTGACGTTGACCATGGTAATTTCAGTACCCTCATAGGCATGTGAAAGTTGAACATTGAATAAGGAAGACTGAAGAAGAATCTATGTATTTGTCTTACAAAATTTGCACCTTACCAGAATTGGCCAGTCCCTGGATAAGGACATCATTCTTGTAAAGACAATGGACATTGAAAGACAAAGTTCATTATGAACTAGGTGGACACAGTCATTGCAACAATGAGCCTAAGCATAGGACAGTTGTGCAGATGGCACAGGACCCTGCAGCATTTCTTTCTGTTGTGCAGAGTCACTACAGGCTAGAAATAACTCAACTGAACTTAACAACAGCATGAACTGCTTCCATCAATATTTTTGTCAACAACATGATGGAGAAAGATAGAGCTTTCTGCTTTGATGCAGATTTATAGTCTTGGAAACCCACAATGGCTATTTTATTCTGTCAAGTCTCCATGAGTAGGAATTAACTTGATGTCAGTGAGTTTGAATGACACCCTAGCGTCCCGGAAGAACAAGCACACTTTTCATGAAAGAAATACAACCAGATTGCTCCTTAAAAGCTATGATGATGAGATTCCTTGGTTACTCTGGACAAGTTATCAGGATTGACCTGTCCACTAAAAAGAAAATTCTGTTTGGTAAAGTAGAACAGCAAGTCGCTTCCTGCATAAAACTTCCTCTGGAGATGCTGAGATGAAATTACTGAGGGGATAAAAAACTTTCATTTTTCTCCAGTGGAGTTGGTGTTGTTTATAATTGCAAACCTTGGGGTTGGTGGCTTTACATATATTAAAAGGAAGCAGCAGAACCTGCTGATACTTAACTCCATTGTACTGTAGAATGAGAAACAGCCCAGTGACGACTTACAATAACTTCATCTGGTGGTGGCAGCAGCCATAATTGTCTTCACTTCCTTATTGAAGCCTCCCTCCCCAAAGGATACTTTATGTGGCCAAGGTTTGTTGATGATTTTGAGATCAGCATTAATACAATAAATAAGTAAAATGCTCACGCATATTTTTATATTTATCTACCATGTTAAAGAAAATCAGCATCACAAGGAACTCAGAAAGGGAATATAGCCAATGTCCACAAGTGAATAAACTGCTGTTTAGGTACAGTAAATGGTGGAAGAGTCACATACAATTCTTATTGATGTGTTAGCCACCCAAGCTCGGAATTCACATAGTTGGGCATCTTGATCTTGGAAAATTTCAGTTCATTGTATCCCAAAAATAAGTTGTGAAGATTAAATTAAAACTAATGAAAATAATTATATGGATGGATCATAACAGAGAAGAGTCAGGTATATCAGTATGCTCCAGCTACGTAGTTCAATCAAAACTGGATTCGAAGGGGATCTCCTGGGTTAATTTAAACTCAAGACAGAGTGGTCTGTTCTGCAGCTTGTGATGACAGTTCTTTGGAATTCTAAAGGAACAATAGTGATATACCTTGTTTGAGGGACAGAGAAACACCATAATATATATATACACACACACACACATATATATGTGTGTGTGTGTTTGTGTTAGCTTGATTTTAATGAAATCATATTGGAAACAAAATGCGCATGAAAGTTGAAAATATTATCCCCCTTACTTTGCCAAAAACAGGCATACAACTATTCATTCTCCCGGAGTTTCAAGTTCAATGGTATCATGAATTTTACTCAATAAACCATAAAGGTCTAATTTTGAACCTTTGAAATTCCTTTCATTACCCCCAATTCAGATGATATATAAAAGGAACAGGATTTGAATGCCTACCATTTTCAAAACTGCCATTTTGATATGGTGTAATTGCAAAAATTTGATGAGAAAGATAAGACAATTGAAAAGATTGTCTTCCAGTGTACACACTTATGTATACACTCACTGTAGACACCAATTGTATCACCTGGGTGCAAGGTATGATGAGAAAGAGGAGCTTCACATTTACATTTCTTTATTTTATGACATTTTTAAAGACTCTGTAGCAACACTTTTTGATTTACTGCTGTGTTGCATAAGGAAAACCAGACAGTATGAAGAAAAACTGGTATTAGAATTTATTTTATACAAGTATTTGGGGACAATGAAATAATCAAGGAAACAAATATATACACATATGTATACATACATCAATAAGAACTTTTCTCTTGATTAAGTCCCACTAGGTATTCTTCTTTTCTTTGATTTTAGTTCACTTCTTTTTAGTGGAGCCAACCCTTCTCTCCTCCGAATTATTTATCCTGCCTATATTTTCAAGATAGACATTTAGAAGCATTAATAAGTACAAAAACCAGGCAAAGTCAAACAAAACAGCGAAGCATGTCAAGCGACGAACTACTAAACTCAAAAGAAGGCCAAACATGATGGTGGCACAAGAAGAAAGTAAAAGGAAATAGAGGAAAGAATCAGGAGGAAAAGAACACATATAGAGCTCTAAATACAGATATATGTCTATAGTATATATTGTATACATATAGATATATATATAATGAGAGGGTACTGGAACTATGTACTCATATATATGTTAGGAATTAAGGTAGCAGATGGACATTGGGCCTCAACCCAAGTACTCTGTCAGCACAAGGACACTTTGTTCTAATAAGCCTGTCTTTTGTGATGCTCACTTCCCTGACATGATCACTGAAGAAAAAACTAGTGCATAAGCAAATGTGGTGAAGAAAGCTGATGAAGCCCAGCTTTCAAAAGATATAATGTCTGGAGTCCTAAAGGCTTGAAGATAAGAAAGCAGCCATTTAGCTGAGAAGCAACAAAGCCTACAAGGAAGAAGGACACCAACCTGTGTAATCATGAGGTGTAGATGTGCTCAGGTATCAGGCATCTAAGACACAAAGTCACACCTAATGCGAATTGGGCGGGAGAGGGAGGGACCAGTCAGGGTGCATTGTAGCACCAATGACACACACAATTTTCCTCTATATCTTTGGTTCTTTCTCTTTCCTCATTATCATGACCTCAATTGTCCCTTATAAATCAGATTAGACCAGAAAATGCACACTGCTACAGATAAAAGCCCACAACACAGGGAATCCAGGGTATGTAAATGCCTCAGGACAAGCCAGGGGAGTAGAGATACCAGGAGTATCTCTGACTTCCTGTCCTCAGGTCCCTATTGTTGCTTCTTGTTGTGCGCTCCTCCTTCTCCTCCAACTCTAGCCCGGAGACAAAGCTTGTCACTTCAGGGACCATGAGGGTGGGCATGCTGGATGCCATTCCCGCCTCTTGTCTCACAGTGGCTGTCATCCCCAAGCTCATAAACACTTGCCACCAGGACACGCAGGTCTTCTTTTTTCATGTGATCACGATAGTCCACAATGGGGACGGTGGGTGCCTAAGAATCCTGTAGCCAAGGCTGCAGGCCAGCAGGACAGTGGGGGCTAACCAGAAGATGGTGGAGGACCCCAGGCTTCTAAATAGTTTTGTGTCTGCTCCCTAGCTCCAGCTGTGGCCCCTTTGTAACTGGCAATGGTGTAACAGGGAGACCAATCTGAGTCTGCCCCAAGTCTGGAGAGGGATCCTTCAACTCTCCAAATTCCAGGCTATGTTAGCAGCAGAGGGCTGAGAAACCTCAAGTGTTGGGACAAATGATTTGAGCCACCCCCATTGCTGCTGCATAGGCTCCAGGAAGGAGAGCGGATGCACTGTGTGGAACAGGGGCTGCAGCTTGTCCACCAGGTCCAGGTCGGCAGACTGCAGGTAACACTAGGCCCTTGTTTTTTAGTAAATCAACAAAATATTGTAAACTAAGATATATAAGCATGCATTATATCTGAATGCAAAAGAATGAAAATATTACCTGGTATGTCTAAATCTGATTATAACTATGTGTGTGTGTATCTGTACGTGCATGTGATTTAGAAGCATGTTGGAATAAAAGAAGAAAATTCAGCTGTAACCAGAGTATTACACTCTCGACAGGCAAACTAATATTTACTTACTACTTCAATGTCCTATTTGTTTTACTAAGCTATGTGGTATTCCAGAAAACCTGTGTCTGACATGGTCAGTGGCTATAAGATTTCTTAACAACTCTCATTGTTTGTACAAATAATATCCAATCATGTAAGCACTAAATGTGTGCCACTCAATAAAATCGTGTGCTTTGATTTTTAATTGGCCTGCACCTATTTAATCCCCCTTTCTCAATTGTGTTTTAAATTGGCTAAATAAGTGGGCTAAGTCAATCCCACTGTAAACAGAAGAATCTGATGCTTCAGAGAGATGATCGGTAAGATTCTCTACTATGAAATGACAATTTCTCTCAGGTGAACCAGAGACCAATAGGAAACAGAGACAAGTTCCCATCTCAGAATAATTAGTTCTGGGATTTAAATGCGAACTCGACTGAAATGATTACAGCCTTGCGATCTGATCCCCCTTTTGACAGACTTTCAGCTAGATCTGGCTTGTAAGATTTTCTGTTGGGGTCAAGCCTCGGCAACATTTTGAGTATGATGCAGGACAGCTCAGTGTTTTAATTGGGTTGGGATTTCCTTGATGGCAACATACAGTGGGGACTTGGCTAGAAGAGCCATATTAAGAAATGTACTCCTCCACAGACGAGACTTTTCCTTAACCCAGTATGGTAGGCGTCACACATTGGTTTTGCCTCACTTGGTTATGTGAGTGAGAGACTCCACTGGAAGTAGTTCAGCTTATCCTCCGCCTCCAGCTTTCTTTCTTTCTCTTTCTTGATGGGATGGTCTTGAGTGATAATCAGAGAGATTGGCATAAATTTGGGGATTGTACTTATTGCCAAGAACAAAAGTAATCTTATGACAGAAGTAAGGATCAGGCTTAAAACTACAATGTGCACCTAGTAAGAGTCTGATCTCAGCAGAGGTGCTCAAAGAAGGTCTCTGAAAAATGCCCCAGACAAAGAGACCTTTAAATACAGCTTCTGAACCCATATGAGAAGGACCATTCCTGGTTAGGTATGTCTGATCTTTCTACTGCAGTCCCCTTTATATTCTATAAAACAGTGGCATTACTTCCAGTGTGCAAGCAGCAGTTTTCCCTCTAATGGCTTGATTCAATCATTACAATGGATGTAGGTTGATTTTGAAATACTTTGAACATGTTTGGTCAAAATTCAGGCTCTTTCTTTCCAACTATATATTGAAGAAAAAGAAGAGAAATAGTTACTGCTTTGTGGAAGTTTTTGTTTGGACTGCATTTAAAACAGCTGATTTTAATACCTTTCAGCATCTGTCCATGTAATTACTCAACTTGAAGTTGAAGCAATACATTTGCATAAATAAATGTGAATTTCACACCATATGAAAGTATAAATAACTATAGGTGTGCTATTTTACAATTTCAAGTTAGAGAATATCATTGCATTCCTACCACACTTTTCTACAGACTTAAAAGTTTATGACAGAGGGAAAGAAAAGAAAGCTAGATGATGTTAAATGACTATATGCTCAACTGCTAAGCAAAATGCCAGTGATTTGAACCCAACTGTCTCTAAACAGGAGCAAATATCTAGGGGTACTTCCTAGGTATGGAAAATGCTTGTCCCCTTAAAAATGACAGACTAGTCACAGGGAATTTTGAGTAGGAATTGACATACTCGCACAAAAGAGCCATAAAATATACAAAATAGATGTAAAAAATTAAAGTACAAAGAAAATGGCAAACTTTTATCAGTTTATATTCTTAAAAGCTACATATCTTGAATAAGAAATAGCTTCTGAATTTGAAAATACAGGGAAGAAAGAAAAAAATCAAAGCATATGCCATAAAAGACTCAGGCACTCTTAATTTTAGAGTAGCTAACACAAATGGGAAAAATGGTGATGTCAAAGAGATGAAAAGAAAAATAAAATTATTTTTAAATACACAAAAAGCTAGAGCTTAAAAAAATCAACACAAAGAAATAAATTTCCCAGCATATCTTAAGCTGAAGGAAAAGCCCAAACCTTGAGCTGTAGCATTGAAAGACAAAACAGTACACACAAAATAGGAAACCTAAATTGGCCAGAATCCACAGCTTTTGGACTAAATACTTGAAGTTGAACCCCTTACCAGGCCGAACACCCACAACCACCCCATGACTATACCCGAAGGAAAATACCCATGAAAAGTGTATAAAAATCCAGCTAAGAGACCAGAAGGGTAGAGATTTTGCACTGTTGCAGCAATGCAGAACTTTGACTTCCCCTCTCACCCTTGCTGGCAAGCCTTGCCTGTTTTTCTTCACTAGTCATTGATAGGTGTGAATGTCCATTGGAATAACTTGGTTAAAAGACCGGCTTACAGAATGTATTGTGCTCATGAAAGAATCTAGTCTTTGTGTGAAGCCGATAGATTGAAAGGTCACTGCTCTGGTGCATCAGCTGACTGATACTGACACCACGTCTGAGGGAAGACAGCTTAGAGACTACAAGGTCACTGCTCCAGGGCCTTAGATGACTGTGTCATCCAAGCTGTGTCTTTGGAGCTTTCATAAGGTGCTCAAGACAGGGAGGATGAACAAAATATTTACTGATGCGGGAAACAACCAACAATAGTGAAATTATCCACAGGGTCACTGTGCCAAATAGAGCTAGTAGGTAGTCCACTATATCATGAGATAACACATGAACAAGAACCAGTGGAATGAAAGGAAGAAGTTCAAGCTGGATTGAGTACATTAACTCAAACCAAGACTCCAGGAATTGATGAAATACCAATTGAAAAGTTTCCAAAAACTATAGCAGCATGTTAAGCTCTGACTCATCTATGCTAAGAAACTGGGAAGAAGACTATTTTTTCAAGTAAGTGGAAGAGATCTATATTTGTACCATGTGGCAATCATGTGCTTATCTTAATTTTATGATTGAGATGTAGGGGTGGAGTCTAGCCTGTTAATCTGGAGATAGCCAGTGAGTAGCCAATGAGGCCTCTATGTGGGCATGGCTTTCTCCTGAGACTTCTGGGAAATCTCATGATATTTCCCTCGTGAAGATGAGAAACTATTTTCCCCAGTTGTTGGGAGTTAGTCTGAGAGACGATTAATCACAGACAACACAGGATGGTGGCATCTGAGAGGCTGGAGTAGCCAGCGAAGCGACCACACGGCATTGCCCTGGTGGAGCCGGACCTCTGAGGCTGGGGCCTCCACATAGAGGCCTCTGCCAGCGATGAGTTGTTTCTGCCACCACGGGATGCTGTTGATGGACCCTGAGCCCTGGAAGTGAGGAGTCATGGGAAGGCCCCTGTCAGTGCTGGGACTCTGCACCCACTGACCTGTGACTTCGTGAGTCAGAAGGAGAATTTATAGACTGATTTCGGGTATATGTGTTAATATCTGACTTATTACTTTGAACTGGACTGGGCTGGGATGTTTTCTCAATGTCCTGTTCCTCTTGAATATAAACCCATTCCTTTTGTCCATATGCGTGCCTTTGAAATTTGTTCCTCTAGTCTACCCAGACTAACACATACCAATTCCAAAGAAAAGTGATCCAACATGATATTCAATTTACAGACAAATATCATATGCAAGTAAAATTTTGTTGAAGAGGGTCCAACAATCACTGCAGCAGTACATTGACAGGAAAGAGCCAGAGAGGTCCAGGCCAGATTCAGAAGAGGACATGGAAAGGAACGTGATTGTGTAAACAGAACTAGAGAATACTGCGTAGTTTAAAATCAGTAATGTGTGTCTGAAGATTGTATCTTCATATCATATTTATTCAATCTGTGTGATGAACAAACAATCACAGAAAAATGATTATAGGGAAAAAAGGGACACCACAATTTTTTGTGATTTTGTTAGTTGTCATAAAGGCAGCTATGTCCCACAGAAATCCTATGCACAACTTCACTGTTCTGCACCATCTTCACAATCATTCCTATATCTGAGCCCTTGATGCAGCCACTTTGCCTATCCATCTAGTCAACCCAACTAGATGTCCTTCCTCTTTTTCTGCACTCTTCTTTACTAAACATGATGTCCTTCTCCAGGAACTTTCCTCTCCTAAAAAGATGTCCAAAGTATGTAAGGAGATGCCTTGAATCCTTGCTTCTAAGAATCGTTCGTTCTTTATTTCTTCCAATAGTGATTGGTTTGTCCTTTTAGTAGTCCATGGAATTTTCCATATTCTTCTACAGTACCATAATTCAAGTGCATCTATTCTTCCAAAATCTTCCTTAATCAATGGCCAACTTCCACATTCATATGATGCAATGGAAAATACCATGTCTTGGACCAGGCCCATTTTAGGTCTCATAGTCATGTCCTGCCTCTTTGATGTTTTGAAGATTTCTCGTACAACAGATTTACCTAATGCAATATGTCTTTTATTCTCTTGACAGCTGCTTCAATGAGCATTGTTTGTGGCTTCATGCTTGATAGCTTGATGGATCCATCCATCCTTGATGCTTCAAACTCTTCTCCTTTTTATCATCATATTTACCTATTGTTCAAGGTGTGAAGATCTTGGTCTTCCGTAGATGGAGTTTTAATACATACTGAAGGCTGTAGTCCTGGATCTACATCAGCCATTGCTTCTATTCCTCCTCATTCCAGCAAGCAAGGTTGTGTCATCTGCATACCAAAGTCTGTAAATAAGCCTTCATTCATTCCTGATACCACATTCTTCTTCATATAATACAGCTTCTCTAATGATTTGATTAGCATTTTTTGAAAAAGTTTGGTGAAAAGAGAGAACCCTGAGACACAGCTGTTCTGATTTTAAACCACTTCCTTGTTCTATTTGTACACTGCATCTTGATCCAGATTAGTGCTATAGCCAGAATAGGTTTTCTTGCTCTTTTGGTGGCCCAAGGTACTCTAAATATTTTTCTCCTATGCCATAATTCTAATGCATAGTTACTTCTTTGGTCTTCCCATTCAATGTCAAAATTCCATATGCATATGAAGTCATGGAAAATGCCACCTCAACCCTCAAAGGAAAAACCTTGTTTTTCAAAACTCTAAAGTGATTTTATGCAGCAGATATACCCAGTGCAAGGCTTCTCTGATCTTTTCACTGCTGCTTTCATGAGCATTGATTGTGGATTCAAAAAGAAAATTATTGACAATTTCAACCAATCTTTTCTCCACTTACATGATATTAACTATTGATTCAGCTGTGAGAATTTGGGTTTTCCTTACAAAGTAATAATCCATAAAGGAGGGTACAACATTCGATGCTCATTCAGAAATCCTTCAACTTCTCTCTCCTCACTTTCAGCAAGCCAAGTTGTGTCATCTGCATATCTCAAATTGTTAATAAGCCTTCCTCCAATTCTGGTGGGGAGAAGGAATTGCCAAAAGTTCAGGCCAGATTCAGAAGAAGTCATGGCACAAGGGATACCAGTGTTGATGTCAGGATGTGGGTCAAAGCGGAGAATACCAGAAATATGTTTACTTGTTGTTTATTGAAAATTTAAATGCATTACACTCTGTGAACTGTAGCAAACTTTGGACAATCTTGAGAAAAATGGGAATTTGAGAATGCTTAATTGTGCTAATATGGATCAAGAGGCAGTTGTCCTGAGAGTCAAAGGTGCAGAGACTTTGTCTTACATACCTTGGAAAAATTATCAGGACCGACCAATCCATAGGGAAGGACATCAAGCTTGGTAAATTAGAGGGGCAGCTAAAAAGAGGAAGGGTCTCAAAGAGATGAATTGGCAAAGTGGCTGAGGAAAGGGGATCAAGGACAAGAACAATTTCAGTATGGAGCAGAACCCGACAGTACTTTTCTCTGTCTGAGGTCAATTCATGTATTGGAAATTAAGAAGTGGCACAAAAGAGTTTGTATGTGGTTAGATCAATTTATGTGCTAGCTCTTAACTTCTTTCCCAGAATGGTAGCCCAGTGTGTCAGGCAGGGTTCTCTTAGAGAAATAAAATTCAGGACACTAGTAATTCTTTTTATATATTTATATACTGAGAAAGGTATATAAGATAAGAAAGAAATATAAAGCAATACAGATTGCTCGGTGCAACTCACTTGTGTGAGGCAACTAGAAGACTGGCAGTCCTTCAAGTCTTGAGGGCCGCTGAGTAGTTCTCTGTAGAGCAATCCAGGCAATCTGGTTACAGGCAGCAAACGGCAGAACAGGTCGCCAACAGTCAACCAGATGACAGAGTCCAACAGTCCCCAGCTCAAGAGATGCATATCCCAAGAGCGTGGTGAAGCAGGGCTCGAAGGATCCTCAACTCACAGCAACACAGTCCACGATTAGGTGTCCCATGGGTAGTGTTGCTTGGAGGTCGAGGCACAGGACAAACAAGGCAGCTCTCTGGTCCGACGATCCAGAAGCAAGAGAGAGGGCGGGACTCTCTGAGCCCTTCCTATCTCTGCCCTTCAATTCATCCCGCATGTTCATTGGCTGTGCCTTCACAACAGATCCACCAATCTTCTGTGGCCATGTTGGCATAACAAACCTACCCATCACTATCCACCCCTTGCTAACATGGCACCTGTACACAATTTTTTACCCATATAGAATTTCTAGACATCAATGAAATCAAACTTATACTTAACATCAAACATCTATCATATATATAAATGAGAACACACTGAGTCCAATTGTAGCTGATAATATCACACATGAGCAAAGAAAAGATTCAATAAGCTCATAAATAGATAATATATGAACAATCACAAACCTCGCTTCTGCAATTGATCACGTGGTCATAATTAGTAGGTAGAACTACCTTCTTCTACTATCCATTCTGTATTACCTTTGCCCTCAGCAATCACTTCAGCTGGTTGTGATTTTTTGCCTGGTAGGGTGAGCCAGATCTTCATTCCTGAGGGTCTATGTCATTAGATGTCCTGTCATGATGGGGTTGCTGTAATTTAACATTGACTTTTATCACAGGGCTTGACAGCACTAAGAGTCAGCCTATGGGATCTCCTGAATTCCAGATATATTCCTCTTTAACCCTATTATGTAACAAGAGTCCAATTTCTTCTTGTTATATGAACCATGTTAAGTACAGGAAAGTTTGATTATTGACCAATTCTTTAGGGTAGGGAGAATGAACATTCTTTTCATATTCTTTTGGCATTATATGCAATATTTTGATCATGAAAAATTTTAATATTGAAACTCTAGCCTCTGTTTTCTCTTAAGTGTTTTCAACTTGAGAAATGTCACATGTGTTCTTCCATTTTGATTTTCAAACTAAATTATCAACAGATTAGTATTATAATATTTTATAATCTTGAAGTGTATTTTACATCCTTTGTCAGCACTTTCATTTAATCATGTCTTCCATTCACTTTCAAATGAAATTGAACTCAATACCTTAGAGTCATTTTCAAATCATAGCTGCCCTTTAGGACAGAGAACAGCCTATACATTTTTGAGGAAGCAGCAAAAGTTTGTTGGTTTAAATTGCTGGATGTTTGGTGATCAGTTTAATATGTAACCCACCACATGACCAAGTTTTGCAAGAACATCATAGAGTTCACTCTGACATCACCTTTGTACTTCTTTCTCTCTTTTTCTCTCCCCTAATTTAAACAACATATTGTTTCCTTTATGTGTGATGTCTGTGGTGTCTTTTTCCCACTACCCATCTTATCTTTAGCCTTCATTGTTCAGGACATCAAGTGTTTTATTGCATATCTCCACATTCAGCTAGGATTTACAGAAGTTCATTCGTTCATTCTCAGGCTCATGTGGACATCTTCTGTTCTAAGTTGAACTCATGTGTGAGTAACTGAGAGTCTTCTCTACAAATCTTCTCCTGGCCTTCGAATTGGTTATACTGAGCCTCTTCATCATCTCTCTCCACAAAAAGGGTCTGTTTGATTTTTAAGTATTTCATTCAGATGTGTATAAGAATTTACATTTCTGTTGGTGGAAAACTTTATTTTCAGTGAATAAGTCGTTATCGTGTGATTTCCTGCATGTTTCCATCACAAAGGCTTTATGTTTCAATTGCTGATCCTTCTGCTTTGTTTCCATCTTTCACATTCCAAATCACCAGTGATTATCACAATTGATCTTAACTGTTTAATCAACTTCAGATTGCAAAAAATCCTCATATTCTTCATGTTTGGCAAGTGTACTTGATGTGTAGTTTTGAAAATCAGTTCTATTAATTGTTTTTTTCTTCTTTTGAATAGGGATACATGCCACTAACAATATTGAATTTCAGAATTGTTCTGGAAATATTCTCTTTGATGAGAAAGTGACATCATTTTGCTTCAATTCTTGTCTAATATACTTCATGGGTATCTGGCGATCTAGGAATTACTTTTGAGAGGATAATACGGGTTCTGCACTCACTGAGATGGAAGATTCAAGCATAGTTCTCATGACCCATGTCCGAGGCAGCATATTTGGAGTTCATTCCTATGCAGAGTTCTTTGTTCTGTGGGATAGAGTGGGGCTAAATGAGGGGTGGGAGGGACTCAGTGCTTGGCAGGGTCTGGGGCAGGGATAGTAGAGAATGTGCTTGACGAAGAACATTTGTCCACATGCCTTGACGTGGTCTTGGCAGGGCTGCAGGACGAATTGGGAAAGATTCAGCTCAGCAGCACCCGCAACATGAATCATGCAAGTCCTATCACTTCAGACGCTCCCCATTTCATGAAGGAAACAGGGCATCTGCAAGAGCCTAGGATGAACAATTTCAGCAGACAATACATGCTGGCCACAAAAAAAGCTGTACAGGGAATGAATTCAAGACATAATGGTATTTTTCATATTTTTGACTTGCTTGTATTCTGATCGTTTTGATCATCCAGCTGTGAACAGAATACAAAAAAGATAAAAAAAATATGGGCAAATCTTAAATCAGAGAATTGGTAGAAAGTTTGAATGACTTCTTTATAGTTTGCTGCTAACCTTAAGATTTTTCTACCATTATATGTCAAATTATTGTCATATTCAAATATAAAATTTGTTGTTCTTGGTAAACTGTCTTTAGCTCAGTTTTCAGATCGACATATCAGGAAAATAGACATGTGGATTAACTTCTGAAAAAAAAAAACTGACCGGTGAAATGCTAACTTAATTACATCCTGCAGCTTTTAATATACTTTTGCTCATTATGGCAAGAACATTTAAAAATGAAATTCGATGATTTATGGTCCTCCTCCAAAACACACATAATTTTAGATTGAAGAAACAAGCTTCAAAATGTAAGCAGCTTTTCATACTAAAGTAGCTTTATTTTTCATTGAACATAGTAATATTTCTATCAGGTGTTAGAGTAGCGTTGTTCTATCCTTTAGGTTTTCTCATGCCAATATTGCTAGCACAAACTTACAGCGACCTCTTAGAACATCTAATTTTTCTGCTTTCATTTCTACCCCAAATTCACACATATTCCTTTATTTGCATTTCATGAAAAAAATTTAAATTGTACATAGCCAAATTATTGTGGTCTATTTATTGAAGTATACTGGAACAAAGCATTAAAATTATTTAAGAAAAAGTGTGCTATGTTTTAATTTTGTATGTTTCAAAATATCTCCTTTTTAAATATTCACTATATACCCATAAAAATCTTAAATCAATTATTTAATAATATAAGGTGCAAATTAAAATAGACAAGGCGTGAAAGAATTCCCCAAGATGAATCAGTTGTGTATGTGTCCTGCCTCTTTCATTTAATGTGTGACTCCTGAGGATTCTTGTCTCAGCCACTTGTCTTGGATTCGGTCACAGTGCTGAAGTAAACACTATGAGGTCGACACATAATCTCTAATACTGCAAAAGTTGAGGCATGCTTTCTCTAGCCCAGGTAGGGCACTGATTTCTGTGACTGTCTAATGGCATTCTCAGAGCTAATTCCCTCCTGTTTCCAAGGAAGATTTCAATCATCACATTTATATGTTCCTTCAGGTCTGTGTGGGGGCACACATGCTCTTTCCAAGACTTCCAAAGTTTTTGTTGCCGGAAAAATGTGTGTTAACCTCAAATACATTTTAGAACTACAAATAAATAAAGCAGAACAATGATGAAACATTCCATGGGAAAAAGTAGGGAAAGGGCTATGAAGTTGGAGGAAAGAAGGCTACCAACCTCTTTATCATCAACTATTTTCTAAGACTTAGTTTGAAAATTTTAAAATGGTTCTTCTAACCAAATGTGGCAGTCACTGATCTGTGTCAATTTCTGCACTGGGGTTGTAGGTTTGGAGTTTAGCCTATCAATCTGGAGATAGCCAATGATTCCTCTGTGGGGGCATGGCTTTCTCCTGAGAATTCTGGGAAGTCTCGTGGTATTTCCCAATTGGAAAAGAGAGACTTGACTCAGTTCCTTAGAGATGAACTACTGACAAGACAAGATGACAGCATGCTGATTGATCCTGATTCCTGGAGAATGGAGGAGCTGGAGGAGAAGCCAATGTACTTACCCTGATGGAACCAAACCTCTGGGGTTAAAGAAGCCATGAGGAGACTCCTGCCAGTGTTGAGATGCTTGAGAGGCCACAGGGAGACCCATATCAGTGCTGAGATACTACTACTGATGATGACCCTGATCCCAGGAAACGAGGAGTCATGGGGAGAGCCCTGCCAGTGCTGGGTTGCTTCTACAGCCACTGGATACTCAAGGCTCTGCACCAACTGGCCTGTGATTGTCCTGGTGTCATTGCACATGCTTCAAGAGTCAGAAGAAGACTTTATAGACAGAAATATTACTGTGCATACAATTCAATGCTTTAAATTTGAGGAAACCAAGCCTCAAAATAGTCTTGATTCTTCAAACTATATGGCTATATAAGCTATAGCATTAAACTAGATATCAAAACTCAGTACCATAGAGACAAGATATCATGCCTCCTTTGCTTATTGTAAACATTTCAAAGTATTTTAAAGCATTTTATCATTCTTTTATAACTGTAACCAACTGCTTTAAAATTTATACCAACTCATTATTACCAGATAAGTTTTCCTGGTCTACAAATTCAAGGAAGCACACATGTCACTCTTAAATTACAGCTGGTGGATTTGAACCATGGAATTTCTTGGTAGTAATGGGAGAGCTTCACCATTGTGATACAAAAGCTTATTTTTACATTTGATAGATTTTAAAATTTATTAAATTATGATTGTTTTCCATAGGAAACATCAATATTTTAGATCACACTATAAAATGATAATTAGATGGATTGAATGCAATAGAAAATGAAAAATCCCAGTATTTGAAAGTGTTTGGGAAAATAGCAATTCTTATTCACTGCAAACAAGAATGAAAAATGTTATAGCCATTTTGCAAAATAGTTTGACAAATTTAAATAAAGTTAAGTATATATTTTATAGTGAGCACAGCAGAGAATATTGACATTTTTAAGGTTTTCATTTTACTTGGCTTCACAATCGTTGCTTATGCAAGCAACAGTAAATAAGTCAATTAATGTAATATATTGGGCTATTCTGCTGCACAAGAGCTTTATAAAATTTTAAAGAGCAAAGATGTTAGTTTGAGAACTAATGTGTGCCTGACCCCAGCCATGGTATTATCAGCACAATAGAATTCAGTGAGAGTTTTACATTGAAAGTAGAAAAACATATATTTAAATTATGGTGCTTTTGAAGAATTTTGAGAAACCATGAACCCCTTGGGAAAAGAAGCAAATTTGTTTTGGACAAAACACAACCAGAATGCGTGTTAGATATGAGGATAGCCAGATTTAATCTCACATATTTTGGACATATTATCAGGAGAAATTGATCCCTAATAAATGACACCATGCTTGGTAAAATACAGGCACCTTGAAAAAGAAGAAGACATGTGATGAAATGAAGGGACACAGAGATTACAACAATGGACTCCAAGCCATCAAATCAAGTCAGGTGGATGCAGGATGGGTGATGCAGTGTTTCATTCTATAGTGCATAGAGTCACTATGAGTGAGAACCAACTTGATGGCATACAACAGAGAGCGAGTGATATTGCTTCAACTGATTCAAAAATTTATCAGTAACTTAATACATGTGTGGATACATGTTGATAGCAACTCTGTCACCACTAAAATGTACAAGAAACCAATGTGCCTTTTAGTTGATGAGTGGGCTTAAGCAAATGAAATCATGGTCAGTGGTTAAAATGGGGGGAAAAGAGTAAGCATCATATAACATAGATAGATCTTAAGTAAAGTTTTCAATGAAAAGTCATTTATAAAATTAAAATTATGTATGTATAAATTATTCATATGATTTCCTAAAGATTTTACATACTCATGCTATACAATAAGGTGATCCAATTCAACAATACCTAACAATAACAATAACCTTTGAAAATAGTTTTGGGATTAAAAAAAAAAAGAACCTAAGAAAGCCTGAACTGCCTTAAATGATTTTATACTGGTACACACATTAGCATTTGTAGAATGTTTGCTGCTCTGCTAGTGTTAACTTAGATAGAAAGGGTTGGAAACTAGGTGCTAATCATTAATAGAGAAATAACATAAAGAGAAAGAAGGAAAAGTTAGAATGAACCATGCACTGTCATTTTAGTAGTAGTATAAATTAACTTTAGCTTTGTATAGCTATGCATATATAGATAAATTATTATAAATAATGCTTATATTCCAGGGTTAGAATGCACACATATTTTCCACTACTGTGTAGTGGAAAAGATAATGTAAAGCACTAGCAGTGAACACATATAGCATACAGATCATTAGTTTCGATCATTTTCCAGTAAAAGGAGCCAAGGATCTTTGAAGTAGATGCTGAATCTGTTGCTTGGATTGTAAAAATATGCATACAAAGAGACTGATAATAGAAAAGTGCCAGAAAATTTTAATGAATGAATGGATGAATGAATAAAACAGAGGAGAGGGTATATTGAATAAAAGTAGTTGCCAGTGGCCAATCTTGGACAAATTTGTATAAAGAATTAATTATACAACGTTTGATTATACTACAAACTATGAAATAGACATGATTGCATGCTGCCATGCATAAATACAAAGTATGGGGAGAAACATTTTATATATATACATGTGCAGAAAACGTTTGTTAATATTATGTGGATTTCCCCTTCCTGAAGTGGAATTCAATCCCACTATTCATTTAATGACTACCATGATTATGGCTTGGTTACCAACAATAGAATATGAGAATGGATGAAAAAGAAAACAGGAGAGAAACAGGAGAAACATTATCCAGGTCAAGAGATTCTGGTTAATACTATAACTGATAACTTTTACTGATACCGTGTATTCCTAGTATTACATAACACATGCCCTAAAACCCTGTCATGCCTTTCAACAAGGTAAAATACAGTAGCAATCAATTGTCCAACACAGTGAACCACCACTCTGTCTTGTGCCACACTCACACACGTTCTGATGTTCCAGCTCACTGGTGCAGTCACTGTGGGAATTCCTTTCCTAAAGGTGGTTCGCTGTTGGTGGGGGAAGCTTTTCTACCAGGCATGATCTTTCCTGATAGCATGGTCATAGTGCATGAGATGAAATCTTGCCACGCTTGCTTCTGAGGAGCATTCTGCTTGACTTCTTCCAGACAGCTTAGTTTTGTTGGCAGTCCTCCATGGCACTTTCAATATTTTACACCAGCACCAGGCTTGAAATGCACAGCTTCTTCTACAGTCTCCTTTATTCCTTATTGAATATTCAACTTTTACATGAATATTAGAAGATTGTTAGCAGCATGAGTCAGATGCACATGAGTAACATGCTTGCTTGTCAAGCAAATTTATCCAATGCAATTTTTTTATTAGCATTGATTGTGGATCCAAGTAAGATAAAATCCTTGATATTTTCAATCATTCCTTCATTCATCAAGATGTTAGCTATTGTTCCAGTTGTGAAGATTTTTGTTTTCATTCCATTAAATCTTCAATCCAAACTGTAAGCTGTGATTTTCGATCTTCATCAGCAAGCTCTATAAGTAATCTTCCTTTTAAGCAAGCAAAGTTTCATTTTCTGTATAGTACATGTTGTATAAGTACAAGACATAGTATAAGTCTTCCTCTAATCCTGATGCAGCATTCATCTTTATATAATGCAGTTTTTCTGAGTAGTTGCTCCAACACACTGACTCAATATATAGGATGAGATGATCCAACCATAAAACATAATTTTCTTGATTTTTAAAAAATATAGTATTCCATTGTTCTGTTCTGACAACTGCCTCTTTATCTACGTAGAAGTTCCATAGGGATTCCCTTTCTTCTCAAGGCTAGCTATAGTTTTTTATGGTAACCATAATCAAATGTCTTGGCATAGTCAGTAAAGCTTTCTCTAGAGAAACAAAACCAGGACACTAGTAATTATATATTTTCATATATATATATATGTGCATATATATATATATAATAAAAATGAACCTACAAAGCTCAATGCAACTCACTTCCTGAGAGAGCTAATACTTGTAGTTCATCAAGTCTTGAGGGCCCTGGGTAGTCATTCAGGCTATCCTGCCAGAGGCAGCAAACAGCAAGTCAGGTCACCAACAGTCAGCCAGAAGACAGCGTCCAACAGTCCTAAGCTGAAGAGATGTACATTCCAGCAGCCTGGTGAAATCAGGAAGGAACCTCAAATTATAGTGACACAGCCTATGGGTAATGGGTCCCACAAGTAGAGTTGCTTACAAATAGAGGCACAAAACAAGCAAGGCAACTGGCTGCACACTGTTCCAATGACCAAAGAACAAGAGAGAAGATGAGCATATGAAGCCATTCATATTTCTGCCTTTCAACCATTCCCACATGTGTTCATTGGCCATGTTGGTATAATAAACTTACTTATCAAAATCCACCCCTTTCCTTCCTGGCATCTGTACACAATTGTTTAGTCATATATAATTTCCAGACATTAACGTAATCATACTTATACTTAACATCAAATATCTATCAGACATATAAATGAAAATACACTGAGTCCAATTGTATTCATGATATATCATACATGAACAAAGAAAAGATATTCAATAAGTACGTGTGAAGAAAATACACTGTCACTCATGAATCTCACTTTTGCAGTTGATCACATGGTATTACCTGTTGGTAGATCTACTTTCTACTACCCTTTCTGTATTTCCTTTGTCCTCAGCAATCACTTCAGCTGACTGCACTCTTTTGCCTGGAGAAGTTACCCAGACCTTCGTTCCTAAGGGCTCTGGGTCATTAGATATCCTGTCAGGATTGTATTGCTGTAATTTATCATTTACTTTTATCACAGGTCATGGTTGCAATAAGAGTTGGCCGATGGCATCTTCTGGACCCCAGACATATTGTTCTTTACCTCCATTATGTATCATCTGCCCAATTTATCCTTAGAAATCAGGATCAATCACACCACTAGTACAGTGACACCCATCCTGATATGTTGATCCAAAGACATGAGAAGCCCAAAGTGACCAGAGGGCATTCTCAGCTGCCAGTTCAGTGGAATACATGCTGTGTTCCCAGGTGGAAGAGGATCCTTTAAGATCAGGGCATCTTGGTATGAAGCACATAGGGTTATTGGGACTGGGAGCAGAAATGCTGCAAGTGGATGAAGTGCCACTCCAGCTTCGACCCCTATCTTCCTGGATCCATGCATTCTGGCTATTGAAGACACAAAATCATATATTGGCCACTAGTTTAGGGCATATACATCTTCCTGGAGAACACTGTCCCAGCCCAGCAAGTTTTTTTCCATCTAGTTGTGTCTTTAAGAGCCCCTTCCATCATTCTATCAAGTCAGAGTCTTCAGGATGATGAGGAATATGATATAACCAGTGGATTCCATGGGCATGAAATCATTGCTACACTGGATTTGCTATGAAGTGAGTCCCATGATCTGAAGCAATGTTATGTGGGCTGTCATGCTGGTGGATGAGGCATTCAGTAAATCCATGAATGGTTGTTTGGGGAGAAGCATTGCGTGCAGCAAAGGCAAATCCATATCCAGAGTAAGTGTCTATTCTAGCAAGAAAAAAACGCTGCCCCTCCATGATGAAAGCTGTCCTATGTAATCAACCCGCCACCAAACTGTTCATTGATCTCCTCTAGGAATGGTTCTATATCTTAGACTTAGTGTTGGTTTCTGCTGCTGGTAAATGGAGCACTCAGCAGTGGCAGAGGCTAAGTCAGCCTTGCTGAGTGGAAGTCCAGAGAGATAGAGGAAGGAGGGAACCAGTTTCCACCATGTGTATCATTTTATCCACTTGACTGTTAAGTCTTTCTCTTCAGAGTAACACTTTGTGAGTACTCACATGAGACATGATTACCTTCTATGACCAGGAACAGGGCCTAGGGTTATTAGAATTTGTGATGGGGCCATGGTTAAAGGCAAGTAGAAAAATGAACACCCTGGTGAGGCTAAGAGAGGCCGCCCACATTGAGTGGACCAGAACCCGACCAGATGAACAGAAGGATTTTGAGTCTGTGAACTGATGCCTATTGCTGTTGATTATATGGATGGCCTGTCCTGATTGGACTTTGCTTATGGATGCAACTTTCACAAGGTTTCAACTGGAATGAAGATTATTCATGTTGAAAAATATGATAGTCTGCTAGAGCACTGGGTTGATATAAGTGGGAAATATAGAAATTGGATGCCCAAAATTGTCTGGATAAAGACATGAAGTGGTTGGCCTACAAACTTTCATAGGTGGGAGAATATATTCATAGGCTTATAGGATCAAAGTGTAGGTGTTACTTAACTGCAACTGTTAGACGTAGGATATTTTTGTTTTGTTCATTTATAAAAGGTTATGCTAAAATGTGTGTGGTTCATGCTCAATTGTATGCATTTTAGTTTTATTCTGTGACATACAAATATGATTTTATCATTCTTTATTTGAAAATTATACTTGGTTATGGAGTTATGTAAAAGTGTCAAATTGGCAAGGGGTAGTCTGTGGTAATTATATAATTGTCAATTTCAGGATTAAACATGTAGGAGTGGTGTCTAGACTATCAATTAGATAAAAGCCAATGAGGCCTCTGTGTGGATATGGTCTGCCTCCTGAGTATTCTGGGAAATCCTGATTTTCCTCGTTGGCAGCTGGAGACACTCTCTCTCTCTTTGCCCACTCCCTCTGAGACATGCCTGAAGAAAAGTCACATGGACTCTTGGATATGATATTTTATTATAATGTGATATATAATATGTAATATATATGACGGGTCTTCAATAAGATCACAGAAAAAAATCAAACTAAAAGAAAAGGATAACTTTTCACACTTTTGGAAGTCCCTTTATATGAAAAATGTTAAGTGTGTATATATATATATATATATATATATATATACACACACACAGTTTTAGTGCTATACATGCCTGTGTTTGTAATAGTATTATTTTCTTATTAATGTAAAGTTAATATGCTACCTTGACTGTGAAGAAGTGAATGCATAATCAAAGCACACAGACCTTGAGCTCACTCCCACCTTTCCTCCCCTCTGCAGGGAACTGTGCAAATCCACAGGGTCATGTCCAGATGCTTGAAAGGAGAATGATGAACTTTCTCTCCCAATAAAGATACATCTCCTTGGAAATCAGAAAGAACAGTGCTGCGATGTCCTATACATCACTATCAGCCTGAAAAAAACTGAATGACAGTGAGTTGAGTTAAATGAGATACATGGGCATCTAAGTCCAGGAGGGAAAGATGTGTCTGACACAAATAAGCCATTGCAGAAGCAGGGACAGAGGAATTCCTTGACCATCCAAAGAAAGAGACATTAGTAGAGTAAATATATTCTGTAGGTAGCAGAAGCACCCAGGAACACATAATTCATCTTTTTTTAGAATACCCCTTTTTTTTCTTTTACCAAAAACATCAGTATTAAAAATAGAAACTTGGTAAAGTCCTTTGATGCACACATGTGTTTTATTCTAAATAAGTCCTATTTGTCAATTTCAGGTTCCCTTGCATGTGTACCCTGTCCTATTGCAGCTAGCCTTTGTATTCCCTGGGTCAAGGTTCTTAGCTTTTCCCCGATTCTCTCACTAATGCTCCTGATGGTTTGTGGTTTTACTTCCAGGTCCGTGATCCACCTCGAGTTTGTTCTTGTGCATGAGGTGAGGTAGACATCCTGTTTCATTTTTCTACATTTAGATTTCTGTTGTCTCCAGCACCAATCGTTAAATAGAGCATCACCCTCCCGCTTGATGTTTTTGGGGACCTTGTTGAAAATCAGTTGGCTATATGCTAATGGTTTTATTTCTGGGTTTTCTATTCTTTTCCTTTGATCTGTGTATCTGTCATTATGCCAGTACCATGCTGTTTTGACCACTGTGACTTGGTAGTAAATGTGAAAGTCAGGTAAAGCCAGCCCTCCAACTGTGTTCTTATCCTTGAGAAGATCCCTGCTAATTCTGGGCTTTTTCCCTCTCCATATGAAGTTGGTGGTCGATTTTTCCAGTTCTCTGAAGAAGGTTGTTGGTATTTGGATCGGGATAGCATTGAACTTATGAAGTGCCCTGGGTAGGATAGACATCTTTATTATATTGAGTCTTCCAATCCATGAGCATGGGATGTTCCTCCATTTGTGGAGGTCACTTTTTGTTTCCTATAACAGGGTTTTATAGTTTTCCTTGTATAGGTCTTTTGTTTTGGGGGTTAGGTATATCCCTAGGTATTTCAATTTATTCTTGGCTATTGTGAATGGAACTGCTTTCTTGATCTCCTCTTCTGTGGTCTTGTCAGATGTGTAGAGCAGACCAATCAACTTCTGTTTGTTGATCTTGTATCCTTCCACTCTTCCATATTCCTCTATTGCTGTTAGTACTTCGGTTGTGGAACTTTTGGGATTTGCAATGTACAGGATCATGTCATCAGCGAATAATGATAACTTGACCTCCTCCTCTCCCATTTGGATACCTTGAATGTCTTTTTGTTGTCTTATGTTATTTGCTAAGACCTCCAGTACTATATTGAATAGTAGTGGGGATAAGGGGCATTCTTGTCTAGTCCCCTTCTTCAGTGGGATTGATTAAGTCTTTACTCCATTGACTATTATGCTAGCTGTTGGCTTCTCATAGATAGCTTGTATTAACTTTACCAAGAGGGTAGCCAGGCAACCCACAGACTGGCAAAGGATTTTTAGCAGTGGTATAAAAGACAAAGGGTTTATTACAAAAATCTACAATACCCTCATTTCATGCAAGAAGATGAAAACAGATAACCCTATAAAGAAATGGGAAAAAGAACTGAAAAGAAGTTTCACTAGGGAAGAGGTCCATATGGCCAATGAAAATATGAGAAAATGCTGCCTCTCACTAGCCATCAGAAAAATGCAAATATAAATAACCATGAGATATCAGCTAACACCCTTAAGGCTAGCCCAGATCAGAAAATCAGAGTGCAACAAATGTTGGAGGGGATTTGGTGAAATAGGAACACTTCTACATTATTGGTGGTCTTGGAGATATGTACAGCCACTGTGAAAAGCAGTCTGGCGATATTTAATGAAAATGGAAGTTGAACTACCCTACGATCCAGCTATCCCACTATTGGGTATATACCCAGAAGAGGCAAGAAATAAACCACAGCCAGTGGTATGCACGCCAATGTTTATTGCAGCACAATTCACAATCGCAAAGACTGGGAAACAATCTAAATTTCCATCAGCAGATGAATGGATTAGCAATTTCTGGCACACACACACAATGGAGTACTATGCTTCACTCAGAAGCTCGGACGAGCACATGAAACACATCTCTGCATGGGAAGATCTGGAGGAAATTATGCTAAGCGAAGTCAGTCAATCACAAAAGGAGAAGTACTGCATGAACCCCCTGAGGTAAGTGGAAACAATATGGTGAGTATAAAAGAGAAAACTTCTGTACCATAACAGTTGGTCCAAGAAATAGGGTAAGGGGAGGAGGGAGGAGCAAACCCAGGGAGGTACACGTTGGATGCAACACAGTAATGGGAGAAGGATGAGGGGGTAGCGGGGATAGGGAGATAAAAGGGAGTTCAAAAATGAAAGGATAACAGAGGGAACAGGACACTAATCTATCCAGGGTGGGGAGTACTGGTCTTGTCTCCACAGAAACTGGCAGTTCCTACCACAAAGCACCCAATCAGTAGGACAGTGTGGACGTATGGTAGGATGCAAGAAAGAGAGAGCTACAGAGCCGGAAGCAACCAGAGTCAGATGGACTCTTTTCCTAGAAATGGGCATGGCAGAGAATAGTTTGGGGGAGGGGCCAGTATCCCACACCCACAGGGATAAAGAGAAGAAGGGAGGAAAAGGAAGAGAGCTTGTCTAAACTCCACGCCAACACATGATGCTCAGAGGACTATATCCCTCTGGAGATGCAATGAGCCACAGAAAGGACTGGAAAAACAACGATTCCTGGGGGCATGAGAGAGGGGAGGAGAGGGGGGTGTGGACAAACACATGGATGGGGGAGGGGGAGCAACAAATGATCTGGAATCAATGGAAAGGAGGGTGTGGGAGGCCTAGTTGGGATTAAGCAAGGACAATGAATCTATGAGAAAACACTGAAACTCCAATGAAGGTGGAACAAGATGGTGGGACAGGAGGGAGACGGAAGGAAAAAGAGGAAAGATCTAGAAGGCAAAGGACACTTGTAGAGGTCTAACATAGGTATGTCCATACATAAATACAACTCTCTGCTATAAGATGGGAATAGATTAAAGAACATATCTATAGGCCAAATATTAGGGTAGCAGGTGGACCTTGGGCCCTCACTCTGCTCCCTCAATGCAAGAACACTTTGTTCTATGAATCTGGTATTCCTCGAGGCTCATTGGCTCAACATGATCACTGAAGTAAAATGGGTGCATAAGCAAATGTGGTGAAGAAAGATAATGGTGCCCAGCCATCAAAGGATATATAGTCTGGAGTCTTAAAAGCCTAAAGATAAACAATAGGCCATCCACTTGAGAAGAGACCACACCCACACAGAAGAAGCACAACAGCCAGCGTGGCAACACAGTGGTGAAAGGTCTAGGCAATAGATATCAAACGGGGGAGAGGGTAGAGATAAACACATATGAATGTGTGCACACATCCCCAAGGAACCCACTCAGGACAAATGGGATCATGAACAAGAGTGGTGAAGAAAGCTGATGGTGCCCAGCTATCAAAAAATATAGCATCTGGGTTCTTAAAGGCTTGAGCATAAACAAGCAGCCATCTAGCTCAGGAGCAACAGAACCCACCATAAAAGAATTTCACTTGCCTGTGCGATCATGAGGTGCTGAAACAACCAGGCATCAAGCATCAAAGAACAAAAATCAAAATCAATGAACCAATTAACTCCCGATATCGCTGAAGACAAATGGATACAAAGGCAAACAGAGGAGAAGAAAAGATGGTGCCCAGCTACCAAATGATTGAGTGTCTGGAGTCTCAAAGACTTGAAGTTAATCGAGTCGCCATTCAGCATGGAGACAGCAAAGTCCACAGGGAAGAAGCACACCAGCAAGTGTGATCAAGAGGGGCCAAAAGGAGCAGATATAAAGCATCAAAGAATAGAAATCACTTCATTACGAGTGAAGGGAGAGGCAGGGTGGGGACCTAAGGCCCACTGGTGGGTAATTGGCCACCCCCTTACATGGGAGAAACAGGAAGGAGATAGACTAGTCAGAGTGCAGCCAGGCAGTGATGATGCATACATGTTTCCTCTAGTTCCTGAGGTCTCCCTACCCCCCAACCATCATGATCCCAACTCTACCTTGCACATCCGGATGGACTGGAGAAGGTACACTGGTGGAGAGGGGGGCTGGAGATATGGGGAAATCAGGATGGATGAGCCCTCTCGGGCCGGTGGTTAGATTGGAACTACTGGATGGGTGGAGAGAACGTGGGGTAGAGACGAAACCAACTGCAAGGATCTACATATGATCCGTCTGGAGGACAGGCATGGGGGAGTAGGTTGAGGGAGGTGTCGGGCAGGGTAAGATATGACAGAATAATAATAATATATAAAGTATTGAGGGTTGATGGGGGAGGGAGAGCAGGGGAAAAGGGGAGGGGTTGGAGGAACCGACATCAGGGGCTGGGGGAGAGGACAGATGTTTGGAGAATGATGACGGCAGCAGATGTGCAATGGTTCTTGTCACAGTATGTTTATTTATGTATTGGAAAAATGATGTATGAGCCCCTAATAAAATGATTTTTAATTAAAAAAATAGGAACTTGTCTTTACACAGGTTTAGAATTAAACAAGTTAGTTAAATTCAGATTGGTAAATATTAGACTTCTCTAGTTCTTACATAGAAAAAACAACCATGTTTCCTTTGACTTCCCCTTATTTTTGTATGTTACATGCCATTCAGCCATATGTTCAGACCAAAAACAACTTTATGAAAACAGAACAGAGCACTGCCTACTTTCCCATCCTAAAAATTGCTCCTCTGCTTGATCTCTTGTTGCAGCCACCACATCAGTTCATCTCATCGAGGGTCCTCATTTCCCCTCGCCCTCTGTATTACCCAGCATGATGCTTTCTCTAGGGACTAGTCTCTTCTGAAAACATGGCCCAAGCATACACAGGAAGTCTCTCCATGCTGGCCTTCAAGGTAGACTCCGACATCTCTTCTTCAAAGATAGATTTGTTTTTCCTCTTAGCAATTTGCTCCAGCATCACAATTTGAATCCATCAATCTTCCATTTTCTTTTCTCCACGTACAACTTTCAAATGTCTATGAGAACTTAGGAAATACCACGGCTTGGGTGAGTTGCATCTTACTGCTCAAAGCATATCTTTGTTTTCAGTACCCTAAAGGGGTCTTGTGCAGCAGATTTATCTAATGTAATGTATCTTTTGTTCTCTCAAGTGCTGCTTCCTTTAGCATTAGTTGTGGGTTCAATCAAGACAAAATCCTTCACAAAGTTCACCTTTTCTCCATTGCTACATTTTCTACAATTGTCATGTCTTGGTCCAGTTGGGCGGATATCAGTCTTATTCACACTGATTTATAATCCATATTGTAAATTACCATTATTTATTTCCACCAGCAAGTGCTTCACATTCTCCTCATTTAGAACAGCTTATTTGTTTTATCTATATAACTAAGGTTGTTAATAAACATTTCTCCAGTCCTGGTGCTACCCACGTCCTCAGATAGTTCAGCTCCTCTGATCATATTCATAGTATGTAGATTGAATTAATAGGGTGAGGGAAGGCAACTTGATGCACATTTTTCTGACGTTAGACCCTGCAATATTTCATTATACACAAAAGTGTCTCTTGATCCATATACAAGTTTTACATGTGCTCAAGTATTCTGGAATTTCTATTTTTCTCAAGGATAACCGTATACTGCTATGATCCACAAAGTGGAATGTCTTGACATTGTCAACAAATCACATTCCTTGTAGTCTCTGCTTTGAGCCAAAAATCCATCTGACATAGCAATGAAATCCTGTATTCCATATTCTCTCTGAATTCAGCCTGGAGCTCTGTGGCTCACTTTCATTGGATTATAGCAAACATTGTTGGATGATCTTCAGCAACAGTTTTTTGCACATTATATCAATAGCATCATTCTACAATTGGAGCATTGTGATGTGTCACCTTTCTTTGAAATAGGTACAAATGTAGATCTATTTCACATGGCCAAGTAGTTGTCATTCAAATTGTATAACATTGACAAGAAAGTGCTTCCCCTGCTTCCTTGGCTTGTTGGAACATTTCAGTGTGTATTCCATCAATTTCTGGAAGCATGAATTTGGCTCCTGCTTAGTGGGCAGTAGAACTTCTTTCAGCACTTCTTGGTTCTAGTTTATATGCTACTTCGTGAGCTGATAAAGTGTAAAATGCCCACTAGTTCCTTTTGTTTTAGTGGTTCTGGTATTCTTTCTGGGTTTCTGTTTATTTTTTAATGCATTCTGTATCACTCAATATTTTCCCCATATAATTAAATTCTTGACCTGCATATTTCCTTAGTACTTTCAGTTCAAAATATGCTGGACACATTTTATATTTTTGCTTTTCTAACTCTAGATGTTTGTATATTTCATTATAATATTTTACTTTATTTTTTCTAACTGTCCTTTGAAATATTCTATTCAGTTCATAGACTTCATTTTTTTTTAATTCTAAGAGAATAGCTTGCTCTTACCTGTATTTGATTAAAAGCAAGTTTCACAGTATCTCCTCACATACACTTGGATATTTTCTTGTTTTCATATTTTTTTAATGAACTTTTTCCTTTTTCATGTAATAATCTGGATGTCCTTCCATAGTGTATTAGATTATGTAATCTTGGTATGCAATGCATCACAGATTACAAATATAGTGTATGAAATATAATGTATCTGGACTGAGCCCCGGTGGTATAAGTGGTTGAGTGTGAGACAGCAGCCCACGGGCTTGGTGGTTCAAATCCAGTGGCAGCTCTCAGGAGCGGCACTGGGTGGCTCCCACAACCACCAGAGGCCCACAAAAATAAAAATACAAAACACAGACAAACAAACAAAAGAAATATAATGTATCCTATTTACATAAAATGAATGAGTAGGATATTAAATACATAGGAAAAATACACAATCTTTAAAGGAATTCTAATTAAATCCATATTCTTTTAATCCCCGTCCATTTTTCCTCATTCAGCAATATTTTCGTTAAGTGTGCCATTATGAACAGAGAAATTAGTGGTTCGAGTTCATCCAGAGGCCTCTGCAGAGAGAGAGACCTGGTGATCTGCTTCCAAAATTTCCAAACACAAAAGAGGATACTGACTAGCCTCAATGTTGTTTCCCACTCATGAGGAGCTTATAGAATAGAGTGTAATTGCTTACCACGCAGTTTTCAAGACCAGAATCTGCATAGAAGCATGATCCCATAGTCACAAATGTCTTGAAACCCTTATAGAACACAGATTTACTCTGCATATTGGATTTCCATGAAGTAGAATTGACATAAAAGTATCTGGCACCATAAGAAGTACCACAGTCAGAGTGATTCTACTCTTCCTGTAGTTTGGTACTAACGCAAATGTTAAAGGTAAATGTTATCAAAAGTCACTTCAAAAGGAAGACCTATCACCTATTCTTGAAATAGCAGCTTCTGACACTTATATACCTTAGTTTTACTCTGTCACTCATGGGTATCATGAAACAGAGTCAGTGGACAGGAACTATTATGGTCTCAATGATAATGTGCTTATTTATTAATTCTTGTACATCCATTGAATGACAGGCTATTGTCTCTATTGTCCACTAAAGGTGGAGACTTCCCTAAATTAGTGATTTCTTCTTCTAATAAAATATGAAAACTAATAAAATTAACTTTCCTTCATGGATTTTAGCTGTTGATAAAATTAAGTGATAAAATTAGATCTTCGTTATAAATGAGGGAAGCAAAGAAAAAGTACTGTTACTCTATAAGTAAATGTGAAGATAACAAAACAACTTAAAATATCTTTAGGACCTATTTGAGTACCATTTTAAGTCTTATGTAAATTGTCATTTAAAATATAAAAAGGTAAAGGATTTTAAGAATGTCTATTATATAATTAACATTGCTTTCATTTCAAGGAGAAAAAATTTTAAATTAAAATTAAGACTTGATAAATGAGATATTTTTTCTCCTTATCTTAAAACTTTTAGGAGACAAGTCTCATTTGCTGGTGTGTAACATAGTCTTAGAAACAGTAGACATTCAGCAAACATTTATTGTCTAACTGAGTGCTTGCATAAATATTTGGTCACATAATTATTTCCTTCAGGAAGCACATCAATATTTTAACCATGACTACATAGAACAATTTGATTTTATTTATTCCAATCATTATTTCAGCACATGAAAATCAAGTCAACCTTCAGCCACGTTTCCCAAGAGAAAATACTGCACAGAAAATTTTAATTTATAAAGATAATTTTGTTTTATATTCATAATGGTAAAGTTTTGAGGATTTTATTATCAGTGAAATATCACTGGATGTGTGCTTGCACATCTATTATCCATAACAAAGTGAATTTTAAACGATGTTTAACACTTGACTCTGTCCTTATTTATTGATATTCTTGTTATTATTTAAGTCATTTGTACTTACATCTTTTTACCACTAATATTATCATTAGTTACTATCAATTTCTCTACATCAGCATTAATTATTGCATTAAAATAATCATCCTAATCAAGTAAGAATTTGAAATATTTACATTTTTATTACCAAATTGATGTTACCTTATACGCCAAAGAAAACTGATGAGAAAACCTTCATATTTAAATCAACTTGCTGAAGTCAAGTGATCAGGTCATAAATTTATATCCATATCTGGTCCTTTAATTCCATAAAAACACAGTAGGAAGTTCATTCAAAATGGTGTGGAGACAGCATATCTCCTCCTCTGGCTTAACAAGGAAAGAGAAGGAGAATGGGACCTAGTGACGTTAGCCATCAAGTTGGTTCAAGTTGGTCCATGCTAAGAAGCGTGTTGTTATTTTAATTGTTTTTTAGGTGTCCTCCGTCAGTTCTGATTCACAATGACCCGATATACAATAGAATGAAACAATGCCCACTCCTGTGCCATCCTAGCAAATGTTCTTTCTTGAGCCCATCAAGGAAGTTGCGGTGTAAATCCATCTTCTTGAAAGTTTTCTTCTTTTACTCTGTCCGGTTAATTTACTCAGCACAATGCCCTTCCTGAATCAAAGTCCTTTCCATAAGGAGCTCTGTGGCTGTACATAAAGATACACTTGTTTATTTGCTTTGTCAGTCCATGGTACTTTTGATATTTTTTGTCATCACTATAAATAAAATGCACTGATTCTTCATCTTTGTTTCTTATTCAATTTTCCCATGAACATGAGGCAATTGAAAATGCCTTATCTTGGGTCAAGAATACTATAATCCTCAGAGAAACATGCTTGCTTTTCAACAATAAAATGAGATCTTGTGCATCAGGTTCACCTAATTCAATGTGTCTTTTCTTCACTTGATTGCTATTTCCATAAACATCTTTGTGTGGATCCAAGCCAGATTAGATCTTTGACAATTTCAATAATTTCTCTATCTAATATGACCCTATCTCTTGGTCTGATTTTGAGGAAATTGGTCTTCTTTACAGTGAGTCCTGGAACTCTTGGTCCTCATGAGCATTAAGCTCACTTTCAGCAAGCATGATCATGTCATCTGCATATTGCAGTTGCTTAATAAGTTTTCTCTAATACCGAAGTTGAATTTTTTAAACAGAATACAAATTTCCTGATTATTTGCTCCACATACAGATTACATAATCATGCTGAGAAGATACAATCCTTATATCACTTTTTCTGATTCAGATAATGAGGTATTCTCTTAGTCTATTCCCACAACTGCCTCTTGATTCATGTACACATGCAGCATGAGCTCAACTGAGGGTTATGGGATTTCTGTGTTCTAAATGATGTCCACCATATGATATGCCCATACTTTCAAATGTGAATGCACAGTCATTAAAACACAAGCAAACATCTTTCTGACCTTCTCTGTTTCAGGTGAGATCCACCTGACATAAACAATTACATGAACTCTTCTGCCTACTCTTCTGAATCTGGCCTCAACCTATAGCAGCTCCCTGTCATTTTACTGCTACAGTTCTTGCTGAATTATGTAAAATTTTACCTGTATAATAGCTTAATGATATATCATTCTATAGTACAAGAATTATCTAGGAATGAGTACATATATGCATAGCTCCCAATCAGTTGGCAAAATAGCTATCTCCCAAATTCCCTGAAAGAGAAAAGTGAGTATTTACAGTGCTTCTTGATATATTTCAATTGCATTAATTTCTGGAACCTTGTTTTTGGGAATATTTTCGATGTGCAGTTTGAACTACTTACTTCAATACCATTGATTCTGGATTGTGTGTTACCCTTTGATATGATTCCAAATCTAACCTTTCTTTTTGGCACAGTGAACCTTTATATTATTTCATAATATAAATTATAGCATATATATTTTGATGCTTCTTGCATCACTCAATATTATACCCAGAGAATCTTTCAATATCTCAACATGAGGCTTGACTTTTTCTTTAGTTCTTTAAGTTTAAGAATGTTGAATATTTTCTTTTTGGCTTTCTATCTTTAGGTCTTCGCACATTTCATTGAAAATTATCTTTGTCTTCTAAGTCTAGCCTTTGACATTTTCTGTTTAATTCTAGACTTCATTATTTCTCCTCTTTGACGGAGCAGCTCCAAAATTAAAATTAAGAGCAAGTTTCAGTCTCTTCTGACGTTGATAATGATGTTTTTTTCTTCCTTCCTTCTTTCTTTCTTTCTTTTCAACAACTTTTTGCTTTCTTACAGATCATCATCTCATTTGTCATTAGTTTTCAATGTAGCAAATACACTAGTGGGTATCCTAGATTTGGGCTGGGCAGAGCATAGTTTTGGTAGAACACATTTTTCCTGCCAGGCAGGCATCAGGGAACTTTCTCTGAGATCAATGCCCCCAGTGGTGTCACCTGAGAAGATTCTCTTTGGTTACAGTGAATCTTTTCATAAAAGCAGTTTCATTCAAACCTCATTTGTTGTGTTTAAGAAAACTTTGCATCTATGAAAAGTTGTTTACAGCTCAGGAAAAATACCACTCTCAGTGTTGTGAGGGTAGACACCATGGACAAGGAGAGTACTACAGCACAACTCAAGTGTGTGAGTGGTTCATCATTTCCATAAAGGTCAAATATTCAAATATTGGTTGGTGAGACATCTCATCCTGGCTATCTGAGGACTTCTCAAATGGACACAAATGTCAGCATGTAGCACATTTGGAGTTCATTCCTCCAAGTCTGACTGTTAATCAAACTTCCTATTTAGAAGCTCTAGAAAGATTGTGTAACAATGTGTAACATAAAAACAAGGCCTGATTTATGATCGTTAGTAGTTGGGTATTACCACCATGACAATGCAACTGCTGACTTGGCCATCTCAGTGCACCGGTTTTTGGCAAGTCCAGCATGCCTCTCATGCACTTTATTCACCCGAACTTGCGCCCTGCAATTCCATTGTCAAAAATGAGGATGGTAATGTCACCCATCCAAACAGATGAGGTTGATAAAAATTCCAAAAATGGAATTTCTGATTTAACAAATGTACTAACTGCAATGAAGAGTACTTTGACTGTGATAAAGTTATTCGGTAAAAAAAAATAATAAAATTGAAATATATAGCTTTGGGGGGGGGGTACTGGTTTGGGAGGAATACCAGCTCATAGATTAGAATCCATAGTCGAAGGTTTTTTTTTAGCTGTATTTTGATGTGAACAGATACCAAATTATTCCCCCTTGGAGGCACTGGGTAGCTTGGAACCAACATTTTGGTTTACAGTAAAGCATTGAACTACTGCTCCTAGGAATCTATGAAAATATCTACAAAAAGAAACAGCAAAAAATAATATGTAGCACCTGCTATTGCACTGTCAATATTTAAATGTGTTGTTTTATGCTGTCTTAGCTACAAAAAGAACAATTGTATTTCATTGTCAAAAATACATCTTTAAAAATCTATGACCATAATTGAGGGCTGGGAGAAAAGTGTTACTAGACAGGGTGCTTGCAGGAATGAGTAGAATATCACAGGGATAAAGTGACTCAAGCATTTAAAACCTTATCAGTTGATCTCCTTTGAGACAGGCTGGATCTGACCTTGCTGTCAACATTTTCTGTCTTTTAATTTAATTTTGCTTTTGTTTATTCAAATTAGGGTTTATCTCAGAGGTATTATGTCATTGAGTTCACCAACTTGAAGTTGTGTTATATGTCTATCAGAGGAAGGCCAGCATTTGATATACATCACGGGTCTAGTAGATGCAGTTGTACAGTGATAATTATTATTTATTATGGTAAAGTTAAGGAGGGCGTGAGA
This sequence comes from Nesogale talazaci, assembly GCA_004026705.1. NCBI lineage: Eukaryota > Metazoa > Chordata > Mammalia > Afrosoricida > Tenrecidae > Nesogale > Nesogale talazaci. The sequence continues at coordinate 142,953 of PVJH01003160.1, forward strand.
CAGAGAGAAATCTTAAGAGTCTGACATGAAATCACATCATGGTAGCATGCTCACCTCCGCAAATGGGAATGTCCAAGTGGAGAGACAGTGAGTGGGGGAAGGGATTGCATGAGGGAGAGGAGCAGAGACCTTCCTGTGCTCAGGGGGATTTAGAGAGACTGGGGAGAGAGAGAGGTGGTGAGAGGAGAGCGAGAGAGCCTCTTTCTTATGTCCAATCCTTATATTCCCTTTGGAGTCATGCCAGGCCCCTAATTACAACTAAGGACAAACGTCACAGGAAGAGGTTGTGCTACATGCACACATTATAGGAAACGGAGGTATGGGGTCCCATGTGACAAGATCAGACCCCAGACTTCTAGATGTGGCTAAACAGGTTACACTAGAGCTCATTAACAGCATGTGATTCTGCCCACAGTCTTCAGGGAAGCAAACCATCATCTTAACAGTGGGGAGATGGCTCTATTGTGAGACACACAAAAGTCTCAGATAACTGGGAGTTTCAGGAAGAATATCTAACTACTGACCTTCAATCAAATGCTGGCAAATAATTTGCTAAATATTTTAGGGTATAGAGTTATGGAGAGGTTCTGTCTTTGTCCCACATATGTCTTTCTGTTTTTTCAGTACATGAAACCCAGGACTGATGAACCTATAGGTATAGCAAGTAGAATAAGGGTTTCAGGGAATTGAGAGGTTGGGGTATAGTGGTGGGGGTGGTGGTAAAAAGGAAACAATATTAAGGATTCCAGAAAGAAAAGAATGTTTGCCAACTTACTGTGGTAGCAATTGTACCATACTGCCTAATGTACTTGAACTATGGAATGGTATATGTAATTTCCAATTCATAGTAAATTTAAAAACCAATAAAAAATGTGTGACCATAAAAAATTGTGTGACAATATTTAATTTACCTTGATTTCAGAAAATGTCTAATACAGAAATATTGAAGGTGTGCAAAAAGAGAGAAAATATGCATATTAGAAAAATACACATAGTAGAGGAAAAAGCATATCAAGTATTGATAATAAAATCCCAGATATACTTCCCAAAAATTTTTGGAAAAAATACATTTTTAACAATATAATCATTTCAGTGTTACCTGATGTTATCTAAATAATAGTTTGAAATGCATTGGTGGTATAATGGTGAGCAACGATGCCTTACAAAATAATAGTTTGTTGTCACATGTATTCTTATATTAACAACTTAGGAACAATTACAGATCAAATTGAACTAGAATTATGCAATTATTTGAACTTTTAAAAAATAATCTCTGATAGAAGTAACTTTTCAGGATATCCCAAATTAGAATTAAAAATGAATCTACTTAAATACAGTGATTTTAAAAGAAAAACTAGAAAAATATTATTTTAATGTCATAACTTTTTTTTTAATTCTGAAATTTTAGAAGAATTTTTAAAATATTTCTTCTAAACATAGTCATTGCAAATTACACCAAAAAACCTTTTCTTTAGAACCTGGGTAAGAGAAGGTAAGTGATGACATTGACAGATTACACGTCTCCACTGTGAATTATTTTTAAGGTTTATTGTGATGGTAAAATCTTAAAAATCCAAGATGAGTCTTTTTCAATGTTGTCACCATAATGAGTATAAAATGAACCAGCACACAAGCAGAGAGAGGGGCCCCGCCCCCTTCGCCAATAGAGCAGAGCTAAGGGTAGAGAAGATCCTTTAGACCCTTGGGTCCCTCTTAACTGAAATTCCTAGTGTGTTATTTCAGGTAAATTAGAGAAACAAATCCGTAGACATGCATATGGATATAAGGGTATGGTTTATATACAAGAGGAATGCGACATTGAGCAGCATCCCAGCCCAGTCCAGTTCAAAGTCGTAAGTTCAATATTAACCCATATGCCCGAAATCAGTCTATAAAGTCTCCTTCCGATTCATGAAGTCAGCGAGTGCAGAATCCCGGCATCGCCACTGGTCTTCCCATGGCTCCTCGCTTCCAGAGCTCAGGGTCCATCAACAGCATCCAGTGGTGGTAGAAGAAACTGCGCTGGCTCCATGTGGCTTCTCCAGCTTAGAGGTCTGGTTCCATCAGGGTAAGACCGTGTGACCTCTCCTCTACCTCCTTAAGTTCCTCAGACGCTGCAATCTTGTCTTGTCCACAGTTTGTTGTCTCTGAGACTAACTCCCAGAAACTGGGGAGATAGCTTCTCATCTCCATGAGGAAAGTATCACGAGATTTCTCAGAAGTCTCAGGAGAAAGCCATGCCCACAAGAGGCCTCATTGGCTACTCAATGGCTATCTCCAGATTAACAGGATACATTCCACCCCTACATCTCAATCATGAAATTAACATAAACACATGACCACCACATCTTGATGCAAAGACAGAGCAGTATCGGAAGACTGGCAACAGAATCAAGGGCAAGAAAGTAAGAAAGCGCAGTGGGCTTACTGGCCAGAGATTTTACTCTGAGTGTCTTCAGACAGGAGGCTTGTTGGGGAATGAGGCACCTCTTGACACATAACTGAGGAGTGAGATTTGGTGACCCATTGACCTAGAGCTTTACATCTTCAAGCTGAAACATATGGGAGCATGGTCTACAGTTAGATTATTTATTGGCAGACATAAAACCACTTCACAACGTTGTTTGAGCAGGAGAGAGACCAAGGAGTCCCCTTGCTCAGAGGGTCATGTATCAGATAGAGGCCTGCCTGTGAGCACAACCAGAAAAACAAAACAAAACACAAAAAATGTATATTTACTGAAGAAAACTGTTTGGGGAATTTGCTATCTTGAATTTTATCTATTAATAAAGTCCTTATTTATGTCCAAAACTGAGCATAGTGTGTGAATTCTGTGTGGTCATCACCAGGTATTATTGAATGTAACACAACATACAAAGGATAATCAGTGTGAGACTTAGCATAGGATGAAAGGGATGGAATATGTCTGACCTATGCCTTGTCTTACTGAGATTGCTTGTGTGTTGCTGTGATAGTGGAAGCTTTGTCACCAGTATTTCGAATGTCAGCAGTGTCACACAAAGAATAAGTTGCACCAAAGATGTTAGTCTGTTAATGGAAGAAAAAGAAGGAATAGACTGTGAACATCAGGAAATTAGCATGGAAAAACTTATGAACAGAACTACAACATGTTCAGATACTGGCAACTTCATGAAAAGGAGCAGATCAGAGATAGTGTCAGAAGGTGAGCTCTTGAGGACAGAAGGCACACAAAATATGACTTAGTGCAGGCTGCTCAAGGTAGAGTGGATAATGGTGACCCACAGGGAGTAAGCCCGTAGGAATAAAGACTCCATGAGTCTATCTTTTGACATCTTCATTTGTTACTTGGGCAGAAACCAAAAAATGAGAAGTAACTGTACTAATGATGCAAACACCAATTCATAATGTGAAATATTATTTCAGGGAATTTGATGCTATAAATAATGGAATTTACTATATAAAAATTGTATAACCTCCTCTCTGTGGTACAGACAACAGGGAAGTAAGTGAAGGGACACATTGGACAGCATATGTTATGCAAAGATAATAATAATTTATAAATTATTAAGGGTTCATGGGGGAGGATGGTGGTAGGGGAAGGGAAATATGGGGGCCTAGTTAGAGGGAGGATGTTTTGAGAGTAATGATGGCAATAAGTGTGCAAATGTGGCCTGCATACAATTGATGTATGTATGGATCATGATGGGAGTTGTATGAACCTCCCATAAAATGTATATAATAAAAACGGAGGGGGAAGGAGGAGTTTATACCAAGGGCTCGGGTAGAAAACATTTGGAAATGAAGATGGCAACATGAGCACAAATATGCTGGATACAAATGATGTATTGAATGTTGAAGAGCAGTAAAATCATTGGAAAATAAAAAAGAAAGAAAATTGATATTCTATGGAATAGTGAGCTTCAATGAACAAGTATTGGCTATTTTGAATCAGAAAGCATGGTTTACTATGCAGAATGAAATGATTAAGAGGAATGGCATTATAGTTCTTATCAAAATGGACATCTTAAGATATAGCTTAATTACAATACAACACTCCAGTGATACATTTCTGAGTGCCTTCAAGGAAATTCTATCATAGAAATTTATGTACCAATCATTAAAGCCAGTGATAAGAAACTAAAGAATTTTACCAATGTCTTCAGTCTAAAGTTGATGAAACATAGAATCAAAATGTATTGATAATTATTGGTGATAAAAATGCAAAAGGTTGAATGAAAGAGGAAGGATTAATAGTTAGAAATCTTGGCTATTGTAATAAAAATATAGCAGGATATCACATGATTGAATTTTGCAAGACCAATAGCTTGTCTGTATCAAACGCCATGATTCAACAACACAAAAGACAACTATACACTTGAACTACTCCAGATAGAATGCAAAGTAATAAAATTGAATTTATCAATGGAAAAATAAAATGTAGAAATTTACGATGTACAGCTAAAACCAGGCAAGTGTCTGACTATGGAACAGGTCATACATTGCTCATATGTAAATTCAGATTGAAGTGGAAGAAAATTAAAATAAGCCCATGGGAGGAAAAATACATCTTATAGTTATATCACTTGAATTTCCAGGACATCTCAAGAATACTAGGGGCTATACCCCCTAATAAGCGATTTTCCCCAAAAGCTATGTATTTACTTTTTTTTTTTTTTTTTTAGCAAGACAACCTTATCACCTTCAAAATGCTATCATATATATTTTCAAAAACTTGTCGAATTTGTGGTTCTGTTCTTGGAAATATCTGTCAAATTCATCTGCTTGCATGGCTCACAACACCTCCCTCATTTTTTCCTTGACCTCTTCTGTGTCTTCAAACAGTTGTTATTCTATTTTCCCGGAAAAAGAAAGGAGTTCCTCGGAGTGAGGTCATGTGAGTCAGGAATGTATGGCAAGAGAGGCATGCTGCTTTTTGCCAAAAACTGGTGCACTGTGATGACTTTGTAAGCAGGTCCATTTTCTTGGTGACAAAACCTTTCCTCCATTCACAGACCAGGCTCTTTCTGTCGCACACTGTTATGCAATCTTTTCAGACCATCTAAATAGAAAGCTTGATTAACAATCTGACCTGGTGAGTCAAACTATATG